>PVIR01024773.1:0-25828 GCA_004026965.1 Petromus typicus | reverse complement strand
CTCGGGCACGCTTCCGTTGTTTTGCTCCCCAGGTGTTATGAGTTAGTATCTTCACTGCACTCTTCCATCGTGATAAACCTATCTTGAATTCAGTTTGTCATGAGTAAATTCCCAAAGCCATGAACAAAATTAAACATCTCCTCCTTTAAATTATGTATGCCACATGTTCCTTTTCAGAGCCACGAAAGCTGTCCTCTACACTGGCTTCACTGTCAGATACTTTCTTGCCTATTATTTTCTCAGAAATATAATCATGTGTGCTAAATGCGGATCACTACCAAACAGTATTGTAAGTGAATAAGAAATTTAAAGGCATTAAATTTCCCTTTTACTATTATATTCTTTGTGTTTTCTAGAGGTGTATTTTTATTTAGGTATAAAATGTCATTCTGTGATAAATGTTTCAAATTTGGTTTAAAAAGGAAAGTATGAGTATGTAGTAGCTTGGAATTAAATATATTTTTCACATACGATTTTACCTTGTATTCAAATCTTGTCTGTGTGTTCAATCTTGTCTGTGTCTTTTGTTTCAATGGGTTGTCAGCTACATATATTGTATTTATATCATTAAATATTTTAAAAGTACTTTACCTGTGAGGCATATTAATAGAATGAATGGACATGAATCTGCAATTCAGATTGATGAAGAGAATAATTTCAATCCTTCTCAGTAGTCTTTTGGTCATTATATGACACCCAGGCAACTACTCTTGATTTTGTGTTCAGAACTGTCTTGTATTAGGTAGCAGAATGTTATTAGGGTTTTCTTTTTCTTTTTTTTGGGGGGGGAGTGGGTTCAGACTGTCTAGATGTGCATTTTATTTCTCTCAGTGAAATTCCATTTGAATTGTTTGCTACACTTTATTTTTACCTCTTTAACTTTACTTAGAAAATTCACATGGAAAGAAAGATTTATATTGACTCAAGTTTCAGAGATTTTGTTTCCTGGTTTTTCAGCAGCACAGCTTGGGTTTGTGGTGAGGTAGAATAAGGTGATAGGGCGTGTGGCTGAGCAAAGCTGCGTATCCGCTGGTCCCTCAGAAGAAGAAAATGGAGAGTCAGGGGCCAGGATAAAATACCTCTCTCTAGGCACATCTTCAAGAACTTGTTATCTTTAAGTAGGCTCCACCTCCTAAGTTTATATCAGCTCCAAAATGGTGCCAATTTATGGATTTGTTGTTAGATTCATCTGTATCTGAGGACAAACTCTCATATTCCAATATCTTCCCACTTTCTCTATCTCTGAGTGATGCTACATGAGAGACCAAGATGTTAATGCATGATTATTTTTGGAGAAAATTTTTCAGTCAAATTTCTCAATTTAATTAATCTACTTTTTAAAAGAAAATTCAGTCTTGCCAGTAGGAGGAGAGCCTTACCATTTTTTAAAAATATTTTCTTTCACCTTTGTTAATCTGAGTTCTAATAATGTCCAAAGTTTATGTTATATGGATAGATTGTGAAACTTTCCAAAATGTTGGTAACAGAAAGTTGTAAACCATACAAAAGATAAAGGAGGAATGCCGGTTAAGTATTGAGATCAACAGCAAGGGTTAGAAGAATTAGCCTTAGAAAGGTGGTAGGACTGACCTCTTTGAAAGGGAGGAAGGAGACTTGAGACTGGAGAGCTACAGCACACGCTGTAATCTCAGTGAATTTTGACAAGGGTCATTCATGGCAATCGTCAATCAAAAGTCTTCGAAGGCTCGCATAATCCCCAACATTGGTTCTCCACCAGAACCACAGTACATTCAGTCATTGGCCAACGGCAGCCCAAAAACACATGATCTTGGTGCAAGTACAGTGGAACACCCGGACTGACAATAGACTGTGCTTACAGAAAACAAGTGTTTGAAAGGTCACTGTAGATAGTGCATATTTTAAAATAGATTTTATTGGTACATTTTATACATATAGCATGATCACACTTAATATTGAGAACTTGTACCTGTGCATGACACATCTTGATTCTCACTTTTCCCTACCCTCTCTACAACCCTATGCCCCCTATATACATAAGCTTTGTTTCTTTTCTTTCTTAGTTTTTTTTTTTTTTTTTTTTTTTTTTTTTTTTTTTTTTTTTTTTTTTTTTTTTTTTTTTTTTTTTTTTTTTTTTTTTTTTTTTTTTTTTTTTTTTTTTTTTTTTTTTTTTTTTTTTTTTTGGCTACTATCAAGTTTATTCTGTGGGTTAAGGAAAGGGTGAGTAAAGAAGGGAAAGAAAAAACTTGAAAGCAAATATTTCCATGAAAGTCTTCTATAAAAACAGAAACAAACAAAAACCAAAAATCAACCAATAAAAGGCTGAAATGATAGTTTTTAGTGCATTTTCTAGATATTCTAAGTGGTATGTTTAATACTTTCCTAAATATTTGTCACATCTGTTGAAGATGTGGATATATGGATTTTAATTTTTAACTAAGAATGATTTAATAATGTTAACATTAGCTTTCATGTAATCCTGATTTTCTTTGTAGAGTCAGCTTTAAAGGAGAAGTTAAAATACTCAGTTTTAATTTTCACCAGTAGATTTTTAATGTTTTGTAATCATAATGTTTAATTTGTGCTCTTCTTAGAACCTTAATTATGAAGCTAAATTGTACTAATACCCATTAGGTATTTCTTAATTGAAGGCACATCATATGTCTGATGTGGCAGTACTAATTGGTGTAATTAAATCCTAATATGCATCACTAGCCTAATTTTAAAAAGTGAATAAAAAGCAGATAGAAATAATTCAGTTCTTGAAGCTACATGGCCATAAAATGCACACATGCATTTGCATTTGTAACATGCACATTTATTCAAGGAGAGAATTACTCATCAATTCTATTTCAAAATAATTTCAGAAGGCAATTTGAATTGAGAGTTACGATGTTAGTCAGATAAATAGGAAAGTGACATCAAAAGGAACGAGCATAAAGTTCAGCCAGAAGGCCACTGCCTTCCTCTCTTGCAGACTTCCAGAAGCTGGAGTCCAGTGAGAGTTACTGCCTTCCAGCAGAGCGGAGCTTCGGATAAAATCGTGGTGGGAGGTTGTAAATCGCGTTAAGTGATCGCGTGTTCATATCTAGGTCAGAAGAGATCCTCCTCCCTGGAGAGACAGGAGCCAAAACTAGCGAGTTAATAAGTTTCAAAAATGCTCCACTTTGATTTCAGACCTTTTTTTTTTTTTTTTTTTTTTTTTCATGTCATAAAACTAATTTGAGAAAAAGTAATTTTATTCTGTATTTAACTTTGACATTTCTAGGAATGTTAATGATGCAACTTTAAATATATCTTTTTATTATTTTATTTATTTATTTATTTATTTTGTACAAGGCATCAAACTTTTGACCTTGTTCTTGTGATGCAGGCACTGGAACCACTGAGCTAAATCGTCATTCCCAATTCGGTGGATCTTAAAAGAATTAGTTTACGTGGTTTGGAAATATCAAATTAAATAATTGTCTCATTTCATAAAATGTTAAGAAAACTATGATTCTTTATTTAAAAAATTAATTTATATACTTTAATTTTCAAAGCACAATCCCAATACCGATTTGGGATTTCCAATTTGATTCAAATATTTTTGTTCATTTTTCTTATATTCAATAAATTTTTCTTATATTAAATTTTAAAAGTAAAGTTTTCCTACTTGGATATGAAATCAGGGCTAATTTCCTTCTGGTAGGACTTGTACAGTAACTTAAGTTTTGGTGTATATAATATTCTTACTCTTACTTGAATGCCCTGCTGTTGTCATCTTGAATTTCTTAACAATTTTTCAAGAAAATTCATCCTTTATTGTCAGTTTACAATGAGCCCTGCCCATCAGGGTACCAATATTGGATAGACCCATTGCTGTCTTCCAATTAGATGCTTTAGGGTACAGAAGATATGGAAAACCAGTGATAAAAACTCAAGAGGAAAAATTTAAAGGGCATCTTAATTTTTAAAGATAATATGCATTTGTTAAAAAGACTGAAAAGATGATGCGGGCATGTAACATTGTCAGTTTTGAAATGTAATGGTTCACATTCCTAAATTTTCAATGCTTAGTAATTATATATTTTATATACTTTTTAAAAAGCTAGAGTATGTTAAAAGTCATTCTTTTAAAAATAAAAGTATTTTACAGTTACATATTATTATTAAATTTGCAATTATTCTTACTAAAACATACTTTTTTCAAAGTGAATTTTTTTTAAAGAAAATTCTTCTTGTAACAAAAATACTTGCATAGAAGTATCCTAAATAAAGTCAATGAGTGCATATGGTGTATCTTCCTCTTAATTACCTCTACCACCCGTTTCTTCCATCACCATAGTTGAAGACTCATACTGGTATATCTGTTTGATGTATACACAGAGAGAATGTGTACAAATGCTTTTAGCAGCTTTGTTGGATTTACAAACATACTGGGCTTGACATACTATATATGTGTCCAGTTCAATAAAATAAAATAATGCATTCTCTAGTTAAAAAGAAAGATAATACATTAGTGGTAAATGCAAATCAGTATTCTTGAGCTGCATAGTGTGAATAAAATATAAATTAGAGAAATAAGTTTTTAAAGTCATATACAATCAAAGTCAGTCCATAACATCACTTTTATATGTGGGTTAAAAATTATACAGTAGAGGGGGCCGGGGAGTTAGCTCAGTGGTTCCGGCGCCTGTCTTGCAAGCGCAAGGGCCCGGGTTCGATTCCTCGGTAACCACATAACAATACTGGGTGTGGAGACCCACACCCAGCAGCAACCAGTACCACATACCACAGTGTCGGGCGTGGTGGCTCACGCCTGTAATCCCAGCACTCGGGAGGCAGAGGCAGGAGGATTGCTGTGATGTGAGTTTGAGGCTGAGCTCAGGGCCAGCCTGAACCACAAAAGCGAGACCCTGTCTCCAAAAACCTAAAAAAAAAAAAAAAAAAAATTATGCAGTAGAACAATATAGAAACACACAGAAAATTAAAATAGACAAATGACAACAGCAACACGTATAAGTGATCACCACAGCAAATGAGTAGGGGACAGGGGCACAAAAATGACAATATTTTTCAGACTGAAGGTTGTGTAAATTATAGTTCATTAAACACTCATTTCTACTCTATTATTACATATTGCCTAATATTTTAAAATAAAGTACAATAATACTTTATAAATAATTGTCACAAGATGATCCAAATCTCTAATTTAGATGTGATCTTCATATTATTTTTCTTTTTTTTTCCACCTTTGAAATAGAGCCTTATTTCAGAATTTGAGACATGTTGCTCTTTTCTCTTTAATTGAAATCTTTATTGGTACCTTATATATAAACATCATAATTGCACTCCACAATGGGTATTTGTACTAGTATAAGACACAACTTAATTCTCATTTTTTTCCCATAGCCCTACTCACCCTCCTACCCCCTAGTACATACAATTTGTTTCCTTTCTTTTTTGTTATAATCTCATTATTTTTCCCCCATCACCCTATTCATATTATTTTTCTAAACAAAGATATCTGGCATGCAGAGGGGAATAAATTAGAATACCAGAGCTTCCATCTCAGAAGCTCTGGACACTTTTGTAAAGGTGTTTGGCAAGTTACCATAACCACCATTTATGTATCAAGTGTTCACTAATGTGCTAACCATTGCCTTGTGGACTTCATTACTTCAGTCTCCTGTAGCACTCCAGCCAGCATGATATCTTTTTTTGTTGTTGTTGTTTTTGTAGTGGTATTTTTAGTTAATTCTTTTTTTCTATACAATTCTTTATTGGTACATTAATATACATCACAGCCACTTTCATCATTGAGAATTTGTACCAGTATATGATATGACCAGACTTGATTCTTATTTTTTCCCATTCCCCTACCCACCCCACAACCCCCTGCCCCATATGTCTATAGGATTTTCCTTTTTTATTACCATAGCATTATTTTTCCACTCTTTACTTACCCCTACCCCCCATTTCCTTTTAAATATTTTTTATTTCACAATGTGTACCGTATATACTAGCATTCATTTACAGAAAAAAGATACAATATTTACACATCTGTGACCTATTTATTTCATTTATGAGGATGATATCTTTTGTCCTTACTTTAGGTAAGAGTACTGTCATCTCAATGTCGTATGTTCAGTAATACTGTATTAGAAGAAACTGTAAAACCAGACAGAGATATTCTGTGTTTTATCTTATGTCCTACACCATAAAACTATACCAATTGATCTAAATACACTTCCAGAATTACACTGAATTTCATAATGTTGGCCAGCAAAATGTGGTTTTCATTTTATTCTTTTCCAAGTTACCTGAGAAATGCCAGTGTTTCATTATGTTCAGAATCAATTTTCAAATTAAGTATTTTCATTTTATCGGAAAAATTAACACAGTTGTGGCTTTTAACACTGAATAAACTAAAAATCTGTCATTTACAAGCAAGGTGAGATCCTCTAACTAATCACAGGACTAAATTTTCTTATTATTATACTATCCAGTCATTAAAATTTGTGTTACTTACCTGACTCTGTCAGACAGTAAACAAAACAAAACAAAATAACAACAAATATATATATATATATATATATATATATATATATATATATGCAAAAGAGTAAAAAGCTAATAAAAAACTAAATTAATGTCATTTATCCACTGATTTTTCTCAAAAGAAAGCCATTTTTCTTTTTGTTTTCTCTCAAACCTTCTTCTGAAATTTTAGGTATAGCCTTCCAATGATTTATCAGTCTTCTTTATGTGCTTGCTGTCAAACAAACTCTGTTTGAATTTCATATAAAGATCTTCATGACCTTTATCCATTCAAATTAATTTTACGTGCTATAATATTAGTATAGAAAATAGATATAAAGATAGTATATTTAATTAAATTTCAATACCTCAAAATTTTCTTGATGTATTTCCTTGGGGATTTTTATTATCATTTAAAAAAATTCCATACCATCATACAAAAATTATTTTTGTAAAAGTCAATATTGATACAACATATTTCTATGATTGCATTTTCTTTTGTGGAATTAGTAGTATCTGTAGTATATAGTATATATTTAGAGAAATTCAAAATTTATATTGAGTTATATAATCAACTGGTTTTTTTTTTTTGTATTTCTATCTTAGAATTGATAATGATAATCGGCGTATACTTGTGTAATGTTTTAAATAGTAAAATACAATTTTATAAGAATCACATAAATCAGAAAACACAAATTTTTCTCTAGGTTCAATATTACTATCATAAAATATATTGTTTCTCAGATAAAAATATTAACTCTGACAAAACTTTATACATAAGCAAGTTTCCCTTAAGTTGACATGTCTGATAATGTTTAGGATACTTCCAATAATTACAATTTTATTTTTACTGTGGAAAATGTCATACATAGTTTTAATGTTTCATATTTTGCTTTTGTGTTTTGGTGTTTTTTGGTCTTTTGCAAATGTAGAGGAGTTAGAAACTGTTATATTATCTTAGAACTAAGATATAAAGATAAACTGGTTTTGAGAACACTTGTCATGTCTTAAGAGATGATACAAATTTAAAAATTTATGATTTCAAGACCTCTGAAAAATTTATTCTAATAGCCTATTTAATTCCATTTGTTTTAAAGTTAAATAAACTGTTTACCCTTCACTGTGTGAAGTTACACAAGACAAGTAACAGAAAAAATTCCTAAGGAAAAGTTTTAGGTAAGAGAATAAACCACAGGAATATCACTTTAAAATTGAGATTTTATGGATTATATGTACAAGCGCTCTAAAAGTAGAGCAAGAATGTATCACAGAAATACTGAAGTTTTGAGCATAGGCAATGTGGGATAAAATGAAACAATAATGAGTACAGACTATCTGCTTGTTGTTTAGGAAAGAGTAAAATATTTAGCACTGAAGAAATACTAGAAATGTTGAAAATATGGAAGTATCGGGTGCATTTCAGAAACAAGATGGCCAGGGATTTCTATTCCAAAAAGAGATGACAAAAAATTACTACTTAGAGAAAAATTGGATCCAACTTTTCCACTGGATTCTTAGTGGTACCCTGTGGGGGAGTTTTAAGAAAATTCCACACTGGAAAAAATAGATAAGGACTTCCTATCAGATTGATCTGTATCATCATTTATTTACCTCTAAACCCAGGTGGATAACCAGAGAATCTGGTTCAGTCCTAAACTCAAAATGCCTTTGTTCTTTCCAAGTCCACTGGTTTTGTTACCCATTTCCCTACCAGGTTAGTCTTAGTCAAGAAGCTATATTTATAATTCTACAGATTGATTATAGTTTAACCCACATTTACCCACATTTCGACTCTGCTGTACATTACCCTTGATAGAGGGCCTCGCTGGCCCTTCTAGTCAAAGTATACACCGTCCAGTTCCCATCTCACTGATCATGATAATATTGTGGGCAATGGTAGCACAAATTGCTAATTAATCAATGCATTTATAATGCACAGTAAATATAAAATGAAGCTCAAAAAATTAACAACTCAGTATCAATCTAATGTCACTGAACATGCTCCACTATGTGTACTACATATTTTTTCAAAAAAAGAAACACTTGAATCCCAAATACATAAAATAATTGAAAACCTGAGATAAAATATATATTGCCAAAGAGAAAGACATGGACAGATAAAGCTGTTTGTTTTAAAATACTCCCAATAAATGTGTTAATATGTATTTGTTATTTTCAAATTTAACTTTAAAATAAATCGACCTCTAAAGGAATGTAACATAATTTAAGAAAATCAACCCATCTGGTCAGGTTTTCTTTTCAAAGCTGAAGTGCTTCCTTTACTTTTCTGCTTCCTCAACCATTATGAGCAAACAATTATTGGTACATTTTAAGTTTTGCTTTTATCAAAGTACATATTTCCAGATATTCTGGTTCTACTGTTGAAATAACAGAGCATTTGATTCACCCTTGGGGAGACATTTATTTCTTCAAGGCTTTGACAAGCTATCTGCATGCAAAATCAACAAATAAATAATGCTTCTCTTGATGAAATTTTACCTAATTATTCAACATATTTCTTTCTCTCCAAAGGAGAATGATTAAATGAATTAAACAACAGTTAAACAATTAGACTCAGTTGGAACATCCTCTTCTGTCTGTTCATACTTTTGTGCTTTCAAGGACAATCATTGCATAGAAAAAAATCTAACTCTGTCTTAGAAGGTAAAAAGATAGTGTTAATCTTGAATAAATTTGTGAATAATGAAGGAACTATAAATATAAAAGAAGGAAAGCCACGTTTTAACATTCATACATAATCATCCATAATATTTCAAAAATAAAAAAATAAATAAAAATTACAGACATTTCAAAACCAAGTAGAATAGCTCAGAGTCCAATATCACAACAAAAATATATCACACTTGTCCTTCTTCTATATTATTTGAAATGAAATCAAGGACATCTAGTTGCATGGTTTCTACATGATTTGTTTCCCTGGACATAATGTCTAGAAGTTAGAATAATTTGTGTCTCAACTTTAAGTTAAATTCCAAATTTCAAATTTAGAATCCAGGATTGTTTTTATCTTTATATATTTATCAATAACACAGAGCAGAAAGTCATCCTATATCCAATTATTTGAATATCTCATTTATTTTCATATTCTTCTTATTTATTTATTTTTTATTAATTTTTATTTTTGCAGTAGTGGAGGTCGAACTCATGATCTTGCATATGAAATGCAGGTGTAGGTGCCACTGAACCAAATCCTTGGCTTTATATATTTATTTATTTTTATAGAGGGTCTCACTTTGTAGTTCAAGATGGCCCTGAACTCACCATGTAGCCCAGGTGAGCCTCAAACTCACAGCAATCCTCCTGCCTCTGCTTCCTGAGTAATGGGATTACAGGCATGAGACATCATGCCCACCTATTTTGTTTTATTATTTTTAAGAATATCTTTTCCCAAAATTTTACCAGTAATAAATAATTGTGTTTCAAAATATAGTGTATTGGTAGAAAACTTAAAGTGTAAGAAATCCAGAATAGGAGGTGCCAACTGCTATGAAAAAGGCAAAAAGGCAGGTATTTGTTGATTCTTTTTTATTTGCCATCACAAAGACAAGACCTGTTTCCTTCTTCTTCTTCTTCTTCTTCTTTTTTTTTTTTCTTTTCTTTTTTTTTTCTTTTTGAGATGGAGTCTCACTTTGTAGTTCAGGCTGGCCCTGAGCTCGGCCTCAAATTCATAGTACTCCTCCTGCCTCTGTCTCCGTAGTGCTGGGATTACAGGTGTGAGCCAACACTGGTATGTGGTGCTGACTGCTGCTGGGGGTGAGTCTCCATGCCCAGTATTGCTGTATGTGATTACCAGGAGATCCAACCCATGCCCTTGCTTTTGCAAGACAGGCACCATAACCACTGAGTTTAATCCCTGCCCAACCTAGCCTGTTTCTTCAAGAGGCTCCACCGAGTTTCTGCAGGCATCACAAGGCAAAGAAATAAGCAAATATTTTATCAATAGATTGTTGTGGTTTCTACCAGAAGGAATAAAGCAAAGTGAGCAGGTTGAAGGCTGGTTCCTTTTAATAATCTCAGTGGGCTTGGGGCCTCAGAAATTCATCCTAGTTCTCTGAGAACTGGGCAAGTGAATGTGAGATAGAAAGTGAAAGTCCCCTAATCGTGGTTCTGGATTATGACTAGGTTACCAATGAATTGTGTCCCACTTGGGAGGAGTTTTATGTACCCCAGCATCCCCTAGAGTTTGAGCCACACTGACTCAGGCATGTTGTCCATGTCTAGCATGGACTTGTAGGGCAGATATTAGAGTTTCAAATTTACAGAGGATTAAGGGAAAGAAAAGATATTATGCTTTTTTTTTAAAAAAAAAGCTCATGTATGTGGAGGGATGGGAGCTGTGGAGGACAGCGGGTAGGAAGAAAGGAGAATTAGGCTGTGTCATGAATTGGTATAAATTCTTAATGTCAGTTGGGATCATAATGTGTGTATAAAATGTGACAATAAAATGAATTTCAAAAAAGATGAAATGTGGTTAATATAAATATTCCACATACATTACGTAAATGAACCCATAGTTAAACTGTGCTGTAAACATCAAATTTTAAAACGTTGCATGTCCCTCACTCTCTCTTTGCTGTCAGTAAATAACATTATAAGATATATCTTCAATAGTGTGAGATTATAGATTATTGATATTTTCTTTGATTTGAAATTAATAAACTCTAATCTCTGTCATTCTAAAAATAACACTTCTATATGTAAATGATAATTTCTTCACAAAGTAAATCAGAGATTAATCATCCCTACTCTATTTTAATTTAAAAGTAGCAAAGCCATATACTTAAGAATCTAGTTTCTGATACAAGATGCCTGCTGGATGCAGACACAACAGAATAAAGCAAGGGCCTGACTACTGATTGGAAGAGGAATCACCAAAAATCCACATAGAATCTCATCACATTTTTCCAAGAACCATCCTTCCTACTGTTATCATAAAATACTACAATGAAACTTCAAAGTGTCAGTACTTCAGTTTGTATGTTACAGCTAACAAAGTACTCAGAAAACCACACATTCAGAATGAATTACAATAGAAAATTTCAACTTCATATTTCAGAGAACTCTTAGAACTACTTGATCTTTGGACTGAATCTTTTAGAAAAATTTCATTTTTGATTAGTGTTAACAGCTCTCACTTGTGATGGGATCAATACACTCGACTAATTTTTGTTTATTTTCAAAATATAACACTACTGTTCTTATTTTCTGCTATCATTCTGAAAATCCACATCTACTGCGTACTAAACTACATCCTGCCCCCCTCTCGTGATTTTAATTTTTCCTCCTGTATTGTCATGAGTCCCTCCTGCATTCTGCTTTCTTTGTGCACTGGATATTTGGCTCTGTTTGTTTCAGATGAACAGCTCATGTATTTTAGAAACAGAAATAGTGAGGCAATGTGGGAAATAGATGAAGTTCATGCTTCAAGAATGTAAGAAATTTTGATGGGCTCTGTAATAATTGTTATTCTTGCATGCACAAGACCGAACACTGGGTCACTTTTCTTCATGTTTAAAACCTGATTAAATGAAGCTAGAGGAAGTGTGATCTCACAATTGCTTTTTTGCATACTGAACATGTTTCCTGGGAAGTTTGTCAGTATTTCTAGGACCTAGGAGTACTGATTAGGATGTCTTTGTCAGGGGCGCACAGAGGCTCAAGATATCAAAACATCATTGGATGCAGGAAAACAGAACCATGATTAACATAATACGGTAGAAAAAGATATATGCAGATTGTCACGACTTACATAATTATGTTTCTGTGTTTCTCTTGAAAAAAGAGTTAGTTTCTACTGCTAAAGAGTTTTACAGAAACTATTCATTGATCTTATTTTTTTTCATAAGAATCAAGAGATGGGATTGATACCCTTGCATGCTATCCAGAATATTAACTTAATTTCGTAACTGCTCTCATAACAGAAAATTGTCATTATTGTGATAAAACAAAAAATTCAAGATCTTGTATTACAGTTGAAAATGAGGTGAATTCCCAAGTAATGGACATCTGGCTATTTGAATCTGTAGCTGTCCCTAAATGGGATTATAAATTTCTTATAGCCAGATGAGTATAAAAAGGTAAAGTTTGGGGCCGGGGAGTTAACTCAGTGGTTCTGGCGCCTGTCTTGCAAGCGCAAGGACCCGGGTTCGATTCCCTGGTAACCACATAACAATACTGGGTGTGGAGACTCACACCCAGCAGCAACCAGTACCACATACCACAGTGCCGGGTGTGGTGGCTCACGCCTGTAATCCCAGCACTCGGGAGGCAGAGGCAGGAGGATTATGATGTGAGTTTGAGGCTGAGCTCAGGGCCAGCTTGAACCACAAAGCGAGACCCTGTCTCAAAAAAAAAAAGGCAAAGTTTGAAAAATGTCCATCAACTGGAGACTGGATAAAAAAGTTGTGGTTTTTATACAGAATGGTCATAAGTGAAATAAATAGGTTACAGATGTATAAATATCATATCTTTTCTCTGTATAAGAAAATGAAGCTGTAAATGAGTTCTAGAATGTTGTTATATAAGGTGAAATAGAAAATACTCAAAGTGAAACGGGTTGAAGGGGGAAAACATTGAGACTATAACAAAAAAAGAAAGGAAACAAAGTTTATATATATGAGGGTGGGGGTGGTTGGGTGGGTAGGGGTATGGGAAAATTGCAAATTAAGGTGTGTCATATACTGGTACAAATTCCCACTTTTTAGTGCCATCATGATGTGTATATGTAATCTACCAATAAGGGTTTCATTTTTTTTTTAAAGGGGCAAAGTTGGCTAGACCATATACATAAACAATTTGTTTCTCATAACTTTTGTGACTACTACCCAGCATGCCAAGCGAGTCTCCGCATAACTCAGTCATAGCAATCATGATTTCTGAATGAGCACCAATCGCCCTGTTTTTCCTTTGCTACCTACTGAGTACTACGTTGGATATGTTCCTAATCAATCACACACTGTGCTTCTTTTGAATTTAGCACGCTTCTGGGATTCCTATACTAACAACTAATGACCAGAACACTCCTGAGATCTTGCCTTTTGCTTCTCTGCCTTTACTTGGAGTCTCTAAGAAAGACTGAGGATGGTATCTAATTCTCTGTAGTTGTAAGTAAATAAATAAATAAATCTGAATAAAAACCTCAACTTGTTTCCATTTATGTGATCTTCCTTAGTTTCTACAACTTAGACAATAAATCTATATCCAGGGAAACTATTTAAAGAATAGTATTGGAAAAATCATCACTGAAATCAGGAAGAAAGAAGAATGTACACATTATGATTCAGTTTCAACCTATGGTCATGAGCCTTAAGCCTTAAAAAAATAACGGAAGAATGTGATGACTTAAAAAAAAAAATCTTAACTTGAAAATGACATGATAGTTCCTGAAAAAAAAAAAAAGAAACTAAATTAACTACTAAAGCTACTACAATAAATGAAATATGTGGCAAACATTGTCAATCTATAAGAAAGTAAAACGTGTTTCTCCCTATTAACAAGGAAGCATTAAAGTATAATAATGTTTTACTATATAACACAAATAATTATACAATACCTGCAAATGACTATAACCATATATGTAATTTTCCAGCAGGCAACTACAAATTTTGAAAAAATAAAGAATAACAATGTTGTATATTTATAAAGGTTAAAATTTTTATTGTCTTTAACTTTATCTACATGTTTATTTCATGTAGATAATATAAATCACAATACATTTTACAACAAAGTAAAAATAAACAATATATTTATATGTCAGAAATTAAAAAATAACTTTGAATAAACAAATTGAGAAGAGAACAAATCTGAAACTGTGTTATTAAATTATACAAACATAGAGATATATGTCTAAAACATTTTAATGGAATACTGATCAGGAATTATCTTTATGTGGCTACCCTTAATACACACACAGATAATATATAATGTGAATTGTTTTTTACAAAATGAAAGGGAAGTTACATAGAAAAATATTTTCAGAACAAAATCTCAAAAAAATTCCTAAATTCATGGAAAGAAAAACAACTAATATCCTTATCATTTCATCTAGAATTTCAAATAGATCTAATTTTAGATATGTTATAGGCAAATCTAAAAGCTTCATAAACGAATATGTCTGTAGGAACAAATTTATTCCAAAGAAAATAAACCAAAGCTGTAACAATAAAGGACAAAAAGTTTCCTCAAAATAAAACTTTCTACTAATGGAGAGAGAACACTGAGTAAAATTAATGCAGGCCAATGAATTAGAGAAAAATGTTCACCATACATATTCACAAATTATTTGTACCCAGAATAATTAATTCCATATTAACTAGGAATCAAAGATCGCTCAAATACCCTTGCATCTTGAATATTTCAAAAGGGAAGTGTACAATCTCATGAAGAAGTACTGAGCATCAGTATTCATAAGGAATATACACAAATGCAAACTTCAGTGATAAGCTATGTTAGAATTCCATAAGAGACGTTATAAAAACTGATTATGGAACATTGTGCTTATGCAGTATTTCCAAGTCTTTTGTTTCTAAATAATGCAAAATGGAACAAACATTCTCGTGAATAATTGATTAATTACTTATAAAGTTGAAAGCATTTTCTCTTTGACCCAAGAAAATGTTTCTAATTTTTGTGTATAATAAAAGTTAACCATGCAACCAGACAAAGACTTCTATAATAAGTTATAGCAGTTTCAGTGTTAACATGCTGAAAATCAAAATAACAAAATCACGCCTCAATGTAATAATGAATATATATTCACACAATCACTACTCAGAGTGACAATAAAACAATCTAATTATTGGAAAATATTTAGGTATATGCAACATTATTTTGTAAGAAAAACATTAAAAACGAGAAGGAACATAGCCCCCTTTACATAACATTCCAGAACACATGAAATGAGTCTATGATTTTTGCAGTGATATTTATTGAGGTTAAAGTCTTTAATGGATGTTGATTATGAATAGTCTACTTGTCCAAACACATTTCATTATAAACTTCAATACTGTTTATTTCATAGTATTAAAAATTATACCTTAAATCAGAGTGTTGTTTTTATATTCTCAATATTGGTTTTCACAGTTTTAAATATTTTCATTGAATTTCTTAGTTGTAACAAGAGACAGGACAAGGAGACAGAACTTTTGCAAAAAGAAAAGAGACTAAGAGATGGAAGGGTGAGTGGGTGAGAGGGACGAGGATGTTCTTTTGGGACATTCTGACTCCCTATGCTGAGTGTTGTCAGTATGCAGGGCAAGCATCAACATGAAAAACACAAAGCAAACTCTCCCACATGAAGACCTGATCCTATTAAAATATAACTGAGTGCTAAGTAGCTACCATGTACCCTGATTAAGAAAACATAGATAAGAGCTAAATTTATATCAATGACAATGGAGCATTCTAATATTTAGTTTCTGACTAAACAGGAGGTTTTTAATGTGGAAGCAGTGGAGACAGTGTCTTCTTCTGAAAGGTTCTTAATTTTATATATTTTATTTTTTAAATTGAAATCTTTATTGGTACATTACATATACACATCATGATTACATTCCACAGTGGGGATTTGTACCAGTATAAGACACAACTTAATTCTCATTTTTTTCCCATAGCCCTACCCATCCTACTACCCCCCTATATACATAAAATTTGTTTCCTTTCTTTTTTGTTATAATCTCATTATTTTTCCCCTTCACCATATTTCACTTTGAGTATTTTCTATTTCACAATATATAACATACAATTCTACAACTCATTTACATCTTTATTTTCTCATACCAGAGAAAAGATGCGATATGTACCTATCTGTGACCTATTTATTTCACTTATAAGGATATCCTAAAGGTATGTCCATTTAAGTATAAATGATTCAAACATCATTTTTAATGGCAGAGTAATAAGGCTTCTTAATTTTAATGACAAGAAGTATATAGCTGCAATTATATTTTAAATTTAGACAATATTCCAAAATTTAATGGAATAAACACCTGTTTCATCAACATATTAGCAATGACAATTGTAATTTACTTTATTTTAACAACAGATTATTTATACAGACTTAATTCATGTATATTCTTGTGAAGAATTAATTTTATTTTTATAACACAAAAATCATGTTTAATTTAATCTGATATTTTGATTTTCTAATTTTATGTCTTAATAATAATTTTGTCTACCAATGCTGATTAATTTTCTGTTAAATGCTTTCTGTTATTTCACTAATTTTTTTCATTATTCTGATTCTTATTAACTGTATTATAATATTTAACTATATTGCTATAAATTATTTTACTCCTATGTATTTACTGATTTTGTATAGTCTCTTATTTGAATGAACCTAGTAAGCTATGCTCTTGGTGGAATGTAACATCTAAATCCTTTAATTTAAAGGTGATATTTAATTTAGCTCATATATTTAGGGGATTCAGTCTTGATCAGCTCGTTCCAAATCAGGAATATTACAACAGGATGATGAAACAGAACAAAGCTGCTTAATTCATGCACAAGGTGGCAGAGAAAGTACTCACCACCAGACAGGAAAAGAAAAAACACTTGATACAGACTTTAATGGAACATGCACATGCACACCCACAGAAGTGTGCACCCCAGTCCCTGGGGAAGAACCCAAAGGCAGTTAAGTTGCCACCTCACTGTAACTGTTACATTCTAACACTTGCCAGAATTCATACCTAAACATATCTCCTTTAACTACACTAGTTTTCCCAATAAAGTCAACAGTAAATTTATAATACAGCTATCCAGAAAGGCAACAATTGCTCGACTAAAGTCTTAACAGTGCCAGCAGTTTTGAAAAGTTCAAGACAAACTCTTACCTAAGAAATTCAGTAAAAATACACAAGTTTCCTAATCTCAAGGTATAACTACATAGAGTAAATGCTGCCAATACAAAAAGGGAGAAAGAGAATCATGCAAGAAGAAAACCCAGCATAGCAACATTATGTTCTGTAGCTCCATTCCCAGCCCACGGAAGCCACAGTGGTAAGATGTGTTCTATAGCACACATGTGTGGTCCGGCCACTTTGGCTTTGTTGGTGTCTGTTTCCTGGGCCTTTTACTTGGACTGCCTCTACCCATGGCATGCAACTTTTCTCAGCAAGTACTTTTCTGTCATCTCCAAATCCTGGTGTCTTCACCACATCTATGGTTTCCTTCCAGAATCTTCATGGTCTGCCTTCCAAGGGGCTTCTTCTCTGGTCTCCAGGCTTTGTACTGAAATGATTGTGGAAGCCATTAGGACTCCAAAATTCCTTCACTCATCATGCTGGTAAAATGAGTACCAAAATGTCTGCTCTCAGTGGATGTAGGAGCAAGGCTCCCTTGAACCTTGGCTGTGCAGCCTCTAGTGCCCTGATGGCCGAGCACAAGGCACTGAATTCTGTAGGAAGTCCTTTCTGAGGAAGCCTCACAAGTAAAGCCTTCCAAAATGAAAGTTTTACCCTCTGTGCACTTGAACCTGTGACAAGTGTGGATGCTCTGATCTCTGCAAACTCTTCAAGGCATCTTTGTCATGTAATTGTACAAATTACTTGGTTTCTTTTTAGAGTCTTTACAGCAGTTGTATTTCGTTTGACTTCAAGTTTACACATAATTCCTTCTGGGTGATAATAAAAGTATTTCAAAATTTTCTGCCCTGCCATTTGTCTCAAATTCTAACTATACGTTTTTTAAAAGGGGAAGAAGTACTTATGCACCTACTTGAATGTTGGGCTGTCTTTGAATATTTTCAGCCAGACTGATTTATGAACTGTCCTTAATCTCAGTCTCTTTCAAAGTCTCAGGCTATGGGCACAATGCAGACAGTTGCTTTTCCCAGACTGTAGCACTCATGACCTCTAGTCCAGATGTCAATATAGTCCTCTGTCCTAACTGAATTCCCTTGACCTTTGCACTTACCATCTTTCCACATTCCTATTAGCATTGTGACCTTTTGAACTCTGACTAGAATTAACTATCAATCTTTGCTTCTCTCACTCCAGGGCTTCTGCATCTCTGATCTTTTCCAAAGTCCTTCAACTGAGTTCCAAACTTCTAGTCACATCAACGATCCCTAGTTTCTCTTGTATGAGTTCTTTGAATTGCTCATTTTTCTTGTTTCTGAGACATGATATGGACTACCTAATGCTTAAGTCTTTAGCTCATCATCTCAGGGGATTCAGTAAGTTCTCACCAAGACTCAAAGCAGAACCTCACCACAGAACAGCATAAAGAACAAAGCTCTTCATTGAGAATAGAACTCAGAGGGCAGTGGTCCAGCACTAGGGAGTAAGATGCAGGGACAACAAACAGAAATGTGCTACATCAGGTCGTCAGGCAAAATCCAGAGCCATTAAAAATGGCAGCCTACCTTGACCACCACAGATGATGTTCTATATGAAACATCATGTGATTTTTACCTATTTTTCTTTAGAACAAAGCGTTAGCAACTTAATGTTTGACCTAAGCACTGTCTTTTATGTCTAAGAATTAACTATAAATATTTATCAAGAAATCTGCTATTTTTTTCCCTGAGAATGTACTGATAGCTTGACCTTGTGCTAAAATTCTCTGCAATGAATGCTTCTTTGCAATGAATGTAACAATCCCTGTTACATTAAAAATGTCCTATCAAAATTTATGAAAAAGAATTCAGGTGAGACTTGAATGTAGAGTTATACAAATGGGACACCTATTAAATAAATCTATGTCATGTGAAAACCAGTATATTTTCATTTATTCTAATGTAACATATATTAAGACACATTAGTGAAGTGTTCTGTCTATTAATATATATATATATACATATATATATATATATTTGTATGTCCATGTAGCAATTTATTTTCATTTTTGTAGTGATGCCTTTTATTTCCATTTAAATAAAATGAGTAAACTACAAATGAAAGTTAAAAAGTAAACATTATCTGGCAGTCAATAAACATTTAGATAATTAAGAAACTTAATTATAATCAATAATAGAAACATCTGAATAATAAAGTTAAATTGCTCTAAACAGTGTTTCCTTGATGACTTTTTAAATGAATGCTAATAGCAATTTATGTGATGATTGTGGATGACACAGATATATTTGTTGTCTAAAGTAGTCACTAAGAATATTTATTACATGTCTTTTATTTTGTTAAGGAACAATACCTGTCAAAATATGTTGTTTTATTCTATTTTCATTTCTTTAGAATATTTTTTTCATACTTACATTAGAATTTTGAGGAAAAGATTGAATTGCTTATATTTTAGAAAGTTAAAATTGTTTTTCCCATAATTTATATACTTTATAAATTTGTGCACGATTAAAACTCTTGCTATATTCCAAATGTTTAGATTTAGAATGTACATAATGTAATAAATTACTATTACTCCCATTGAGGTACTACCTCACATTAACATCAATATTTTAGTTTTCTCTACATTTGTATACATAGGCTAATTTTCACATAATTAATAATTTTAAAGTTATTCATGTTTGCTTATACTTCGGATGTGTTTCCTTTTGTGCTTTTTTTTTCATTTTTTCTTCTTGTATCATTGTACTGGACCTTGTTTCAGGACCATGTACTTGCCAGGAGAGCACAGCGCCTCTGAGCGCAAAGACAACTAAAACAGCTGGTGCTGAATGCGTCCTCCTTACGGATCAAAGCTGAAAAATCAAGAATAGCCCAACTCCGTGTCCACAATCTGTGTATCGCTGTAGGATCCTTACAGACCAGATATGGATCGACCCCTTAGGCTGATCCGCCATGTGGTGTACTATGTCTGGTGACGTACTCCTGCAAAGTTGGGCTTCTGCGAAGGTAAGTGAAACATAATAGCATTAAAGTGATCCAAAACTACATTTATTTTCTACTTAATCAAATCCAGGTATATTTAGATATCCAGGGGCTTTGATTTATCTTACAATGAAATCAGAGATGAGAACATGAGCCTTTTCCACATAGGTTACTTAGTGAGGAAGTAATAGGATTTAACTGTTTTTTGTTTGTTTTTTGTTTTGTTTTGTTTTGTTTTTTCTTATTCACCTTACAAAAGGACTACACTGGAGTTTTGCTTGTTTTGTATTTTTGAAGATAAATACTGGCTTCACACGTAAGCACAGAAATATACAAGGATATTGTTAGTTTTTAATTATCAATATTAACCATTGAACTCAGGGACATCAAAATGAGCTCCAAATCTTTTATCTTTCAAAAATGTGTGACCATTAATTATTGTTGTCATGATAATAACTGCTATTCATTCTGAGGCCGAGTCTTCCTAAATTGCCCCCAGATGGGCCTTAAATTTGCCATCTTCCTGTCTTAGTCCAAAAGAGTCCTGGTATGAGAGATACTCTTCACCAGGACCAACGAGGAGGTCATATTACCTTTTCCCAGTTTCTGGTTGGTATTTCTGTGCACATTATACCTTGCTGTATTTTAGCAGAATTCCATGTCCCCTATACCTGTTCTTTTTCAATTTCCAAATTGGCAAGAACAGGAATTGCCAAAAGCTTCTAAAGATTACAGGCTTTCTGTCAAAACTTGAGTAGATGATTGCCTGAAATGTTTAATATTTTATTATTGTGAATTTGAGCAATCATTTGGTGACAAGATCTTGACTGTTTCCAAGTCACTGACTTCAGGTGAAGAATTTCCAAATAGAAGATTTCAAAATATTATGATTAGAATATCCTTGCTTTACACATTTATTGTTATTTAATCTATCATCCTCTGACCTTTGCCATAAGAAGGGAAATGTAAATCTCGCAGATAGCAGAGAACAAACTGTCATAAAAAATGAAAACATATTTTCTAATAGCTGCAGTTACACAGTACAGCTCTAAACCAAACTGTCATTTCAGCTGCTTCACATTATTAATCGAAAGTACTTACTTTCTGTCTTGGAACCAGAGAAAAAATTACTCTTAGTCTATCAATTTTCCTAACCAGATGATCATATATTACAGGTATAGAAAGAAATGGTGCTATGATTGTATAAAAATGACACAGAGAGCATTTCAAGAGACACGGAGCCAGTGAAGAGCTGAGAAAGAACAGAGGATGTTGTGACCATTAGTTAGTGAGAAAGGAGGTGTCTTGGACCTCTGATTTCAAGGGCCACCCGCAGACTAACCTCAGGAGAGAGTGGAATCGTTCTAAGAATGAGAACCTAAAGCATTAAAAATATTTTCTCAGACATAATATGCAGTCTTTAACCTTAGTCACCTTGCCATACTGTATGTCTGTTCAACTCCTTCCTCCTAACCAGCAGGTTTATCTTCACTTTACCTAAATCGCCCCATCTCCCCTCTCACTTACCCACTTCAGCCTCTGATAACTACCATTCTGCTCTTCCATCTCTGATGTTGACATTAGTATTATTAATACAGATGATGCTGAAGATCCAACCTAGGCCACTCACACATTTGACCAGTGTCTTGTTACATTTAACTGCTGTTCAACGTGTATATGCTCCAAAGCATCTGTTGTGTCTGATAAATATATATAGTCCTGTCAATTTTAGTTACTTCAAGAGTAATTTTCAACATATCTTCAGCTTGATTTTCACTTTACCTCATATCAAAATACTTTGTTTTGCCTTAGTGAATTTATCTCAGCAGCTGGAGGATGGGAGGAGAGATTTCTGGATGTAATTCATGCTAAAGAGTGCTGAATGTACAATGCGGAGATAATAATATAAATTAATAAAATATGTAATTGTATTTTTGATCTAATTTTCTCTAGTGTTAACTCATCTATATGTAAATTTCAGAATTTTTGCTACTATATATTCAATTAGTTATCTGTTGAGAGAAAATTTATGTGTCATTTATTTGAATGGTCTCATTTATAACATTTTTGTATTTTGAGAGTTTGATAACTGAGTGCTTTCAGCTGAAAGTATGGAATGTTCTCATTTGTCTTTTGTTTATTGTGTTTTGTTGTTTCATTGATGTATGTGTCTTCCTTTTAAAAAATTACATGACACATTGCATCGCATCAAATATCTACTTGAAATATCTACTCCTATTTTGGAAAAACATAAGGACAGAAACTGGGAGAAAAATAATTGTGAAGACAGATATTAATTTAATTGACAGCAAATTCATACTCACTTTATTGTTTTATTGCTTCCCAAAATTTTGAATAATATCATCATATGTGTACTGGCTATTAAATGCAAAATATTAATCGTACACTTGCCTTTTAACTGATTTCATCTAAGATATACAAATTAGAAATCACCATAAAGCTACAAAATTAACTTACATGAGAGAGTAACTACTTAAAACACTCCATCATGATGCAGTGCATGTTTATAATAGTTTCATTTTATTCTACATAAAATAATCACATTTAGTCAGACTATTATGGGCTGCAAGCTCAAAGGATATTCTAATATTACGACATGTGGCAAAAGTATTGAGAGGCTCTTAGGAGCAAAGAATATTTGTTTAATAGTGTCAAAACTCATTTAAAAACCATGAAAGAGGTGTGTATTTGTTCAATTTTCATTCACCACAAAGCATTAGATAAAAGAAGATTTTCAGTAATAGCATTTTATTTTGAGTCTTACCAATCCTTTTAGTTTTGGTATAACAAAAAGGCTATTAGCTTTCACTCTGCTGCGCTGAATTTTGATGATCCTGACAGTCTTCAGTGATATGCTCAGAGAAATGAGACTTGCCAGTAGAATAACTAAGATTTCATTAAATATACCAGCATCAAAAAAGCTCTTTCTGTCTCTAACTTTTTGATGTGTTGTGTTTTTTTTTTCTTAATCTTCCTTTCAAGTTCTATTTGAAAACCAATAAAAATTTTATTTTTGTGTTACAAAGGTTTTTGCCCTGTTGAGAGTTTGGTCGATATTGAAATTTAAAATTATTACTTTCAGAGGCAAAATAAACACATTATCAACTAAATGTTTTTATCAATATACATAGTAATATATACAAATTGTTAATATCATTCCATACAAAAGTAAATGATCTGTTAAAGAGTATTTTTCTTAAAAATATATGCTAGTACTAGAAAAAATATTAATAATTTAAAAATTTTTAATGTTTCCATTTTTACATAATGTCCAGCTCTCATTACATTTTATCATTTAACAAAGTAACATATAATATGTTTCATCATACTTAATTTTATTGGTGCATGCTATTATTAAAGCAACATTAAATTAGCATATATGGAAGGAAAATAACTGTTATCTTAAATGTTAAGAGAATTTACCAAAGAAATAGGTTGTCACAGGGTAGTTTATTATAATCTTGTTTTCCAGTATTGTTGCATAGAAAATTATATCCTTAAAATAATGAAGTAAGAAAGTATCCCTCATTATTTGCAAGTCAAAATTTCATCAAGTTAAATGTGTATTAAAAATATGAAGCATGTAGGTATTATGAAAAGAAACCAAAACTCATATAATACATATAACAATAATAAATGTAAAATAATTTATTCTGGAAGCCTTTTTTTGAATCATAATCTCTGAAAGGCAAATTTCACGCTAAGATTCCTGTATGAGCTCTACTCATAAAACTCATAGCATTTTCAATAAAACAAGACTCTTGATAGTTTTACTCTTCACATTTTCATATATGAACAGTGAAAGGTTTGTGTTAGTAGGATTTATTTATGTCATAGACTGATATTCTAGAGTTCTACTCTTCCATTTTTTTTTTTTGTCATAAAGAATCAGGATGCAGTTTCCACTAAGCAAATATAGTCATAAGAAAGCACAGCAATTCTTGATTATGACTGCATAGGTATTTTTATTTTTAAACTAGAACATTATGTAATATATGAATCAGTGAAAATGAATAATTTTATGAACAAGAAATATAAATAAGCCAATGAGCAGCAAGATAATTACTTATTTAAACCTAGTGAAGGATAATTTACTGAGTGTACAGATATTTATTTTGCTACTTCAATGAATACATAGCTACTCTGTGGAAGGTCTCACATTTTATTTTTATTATGTAATATATATATATATATATATATATATATATATATATTAAAGAAAGAACTAATTATTATAACATTTTATTCTTTAGCTTCATATACTATTTGTCAAGTTTAAGAAGATATTAATTGCGTTGTAATCTAGTCGGAGTACTATCTGACAATGGGCTTATTTTTTATGACAGACAATAGCCCTGGATAATGTAAAAATCAAATAAAGTATCCTGAAGATATTGCAACAACAGATTCAGGTATCTGTGTTTCTTTCTATCAATTTTTCTTTGATTGACTCTAGGATCTCTCAAAACGTCAGGCAGAGGAGTTAGGAAAGGTGATGGGCAACATCATTCACAAGACCAGGTGATAAGTAGTCGATCCTGAATATAGAGGTAATTGCTGAATCCGGAGCAGCATGGGGCCCGCAGAGTGGAATGATGGGAATAAGTTAATGAGAGCCCAGAGAAGTACTGGGAGTTCCCGCAGTCAGTAGCCAATAGTGAGCAAATACAATGGTCACCCCCAACCCTGAAGAAACACAATGGGGGGGATTCAAATTTATCAGAGTACCAGAGACACAGGCAGAGTAGAAAAGGTAGGACCTGGGAAGGTGAGAAAAAGAGCAAATTAACTCAAGGGAGAGTGAAAAATAGACTGAAGATGCATTTTTAGAAAATAGTTTTCATGAATAAGGACTATTTGGAGGATGAGACAGAAACACAAAGTGAGAGATGAAAAAGAGTGAAAACACAAGTGAAAAATATAAACCGGGAAAATAAAGCTTACAATATTTGAGGAAAAATTTTATTAAAAAACGTGATGGGTATTAATAAAATGTGCCCAATTACAGATTTCATATTGAAATTGACAGAAATTGAAAGAAAACAAAATAACTGGGGAAAATCTAGTAATAACATGTTTGATCCACGGAAAAGTCACTGAGAATGAACACAACATACATTTTCAATGACATGACAGTACTTTAAATAATGACAGACACGATCTTCTTGGCCAGACTTCTTATAAAGTCTCTCTAGGTCTCTGTCCTTGCTCAGGTTGTATGAGGCACTGTAAACAACACTTTTACTGCATCATTTTAGAGATAACTTTGCTCTTTTAAATTGATTACCCCAGCTTTCCTTCTGCAAGAGTCCCATAGTCAGTCAGTATGAATTTCTACACCCTTGCTTTCTCCACTTCATGATTTTTTTTTTTTTTTAGGTTTTTTGAGACAGGGTCTCGCTTTGTGGTTCATGCTGGCCCTGAGCTCAGCCTCAAACTCACATCACAGCAATCCTCCTGCCTCTGCCTCCCGAGTGCTGGGATTACAGGCATGAGCCACCACG
>PVIR01024772.1:0-25556 GCA_004026965.1 Petromus typicus | reverse complement strand
AGGTGAAAGGGGACATTGTTGAGATTGTAACAAAAAAGTAAGGAAACAAATTTTATATATATGGGGGGGTGGTAGGGTGGGTGGGGCTATGGGAAAAAATGAGAATTAAGTTGTGTCTTATACTGGTACAAATCCCCATTATGGAGTGCAATCATGATGTGTATATTTAATGTACCAATAAAGATAATAAAAAAAAAAGAAACAAAAAAAAAAAACAAAAAACAAAACAAAACAAAACAAAACAAAACAAAACAAAACTTCCATCCAATATCCCAATTATTTTCTGCTGTGTAGACCACTTGCCCAACTTTTCTAAAGGTATATCTTGATTCCTCTGTTACAGAATATCTGTGTAGCCCATCAAATACCTTTCTTACTCTTCTGTTGTCTTTTTCCAAAGAGCTATGAGATTTGGCTCTCTTTGCTTCCTCTATACTAAGTCCTCTAAATTTTATGTTCCTTGTATTTGTGATTCTCAGTTCGAATCCAAATCACTAATCAAATAACTCATTCAGAACCCACTAAAAAGGTCTTTTTCATGCCATTAGCTTGATTTTTATTGTTACTCTATACCCACTTTTTGTTTTATTGTGAACTCCTTTTTATGTGGATTTAACAATTCAGTTTATACAGTATCTTGTTTCTTGTAAAGCAAATCAGTTCTCATACTGCTTTGAACATCTGCCACCACTCTCCTCAACTGTTTTGGTAATGAGGTATCTATTTTTTTATCTCTACTATGTTCTGTTATAATGATTTTTACCAAAAACCTGGCCAAACCCCCACTGAGAGCATATGTATTAACTGGAGAAATCAGTTTTGTAGTTTTACACATTTTCTATAAATAGGTCTCAAAGGTCACTACTATGCCGAAGCCCTTATTCCCTAGTTACATAAATATTTGTAAAAACCATACTCTATGTTCCTAAGCATTTCAATTCCATGCTCATATTAAATCTTAAAGATGAAATATTGGCACATTATTATTATTATATGGATGTAAGGACTAAGAGCATTCTTCTGTATACTGACAATTCTTTTTAGTGATTTATAATTATTTGACCTTCTCATCTTAATCCTAGATAAAGGTGGTGCAATTGAAGTGCTACAGATTTGATTACGATGTTTTAGGTGTAATCTACATATTATATGTTAAAAGTTATTACATCAGTGAACATTTTGGCAATTATAAATCTTCTCTTGGAAAGTTAAGAATATATTTAAAATTCTTGTTTAAACTAAGCATGTTTATATTCAAAGAAGACAGATGGATTCTTTTTTAAACTGCCTATGTCAAAATTTCCACCTGACATAAAGCAGTCCTATGGCATTCAGTAGAACTGCTATTTCTAGATCTCCCTGTCTGCTGGTAGTAATGAATATAGTCATAGAGAAATAAAGGCCCCAGGCCTGCCACTCACCGTCTGTGCTTCGCCTTACCTGGTGTAACCTTCTCCTGCACTTTGTGAAAATACTGTATCACTTTATAGGGCCAGGAGGCACTGAATTTTACAACTAGAAGGAGATGGTTCTGAAAAATTACACAGATGAATGACCAAGTGAAATGCAGTGGGAAGGGTTTGGTGCAGAAATCTGGGCAGCAAAAGATGCGCTGTGTAACCAAGGGTTGGGGGATTAAGGCCATGAACAGATTGGTTTCCAATGAAAATCCATCAGTAGAGCATATATCTTTGTGTTGTTCTTGTGTCATCTGCCTTAAACTTTATCTCAGGCTTGCTATCAAAATTCATGTACCGAGGTTGAGATCTGAAAAGACCCTGGTAAGGAAAACCAGTTAGTGACTTTGTGTCATGGTTTGATTTTCCTGTAGCTCTTGCATTCTGTAAGTTATTAGGTGGCTTGTATTTAAATCCAATCCATTGGTAGTTCTGACAGTACATGTTTTTCTTTTCTTTTAAAAAACAGCTTTATTTGTTCACTCTTTATAAATACAATGATCGCATTCATCAGAGAGAATTTGAACCTTTAAATATTTCTTATTTATTTATTTATTTATTAGTGTAACCAGGTATCAAGCTCAGGACCTTGCACTTGCCAGGCAGGTGGTGGAATCATTGAGCCACATCCCAAACCCTACTTGATATAATTTGATTCTTATTTTCCATTACTCTCTTCTCTCAAATCTTCTCTCCATTTGCAAAAGGGTTGTTTCTACTTTTCCCTGCTATTCTCTTTTTCCTGCGCTCTCGCTCCTCTTATCTTTCCCCTTCTCATTTGAACATTTTCTTGCTACTTCCTGGTATCTATCATCCATTACAATCTTTATTTATCTTGTGGGTTTCTCATATAAGTAAAACAATGAGATATTCAAACGTGTCCAATTTATTTCACTTAAAAGTATGGTTTCATGATGCATCCATTTACCTAAAAATATCTTAAGTTTATCCTTCTTTGTGGCACTTATATTTTATTGTATAAACAAAATGGATTTTTTTCTTTCCCATTTACTCCTTGATGGGCATTTGGGTGGTTCCAGGATTTAGCTATTACAAATTGTGGTGCTATAAACATAGGTGTGCATATAATACCATCACATGCTGCTTTTGACTCTTTTGAGAGATATTAAGAGGGAGAATAGATGGATCCAATAGAAGCTCTAGTTATAGTCGTTTGAGGAATTGTCTGACCATATTTCATATTGACTGCACTATTCTTCACTCCCACTAACGTTGGAGAAGGGCTTCTTTTTCCTCACAGCCTTGACAACATTTGATATGTGTTGATTTCATAGTTATTCTTTCTGGAGTGATACAGAATCTCAATGTTGTTCTAATTTGCATCTTTGAGATGTCCAAATATGTGATATTGATCATATATTTTCCAGTTTATCATATATTTATTTTCTGTTTGTAATTATTTATCTGGGAAGTATCCATTCATTCATATTAGATGCCAATATTTGGACTGTGTTTCTAAATGTCGGTGATCTGATTATCTAGAGTTCTTTCTGTATTCTAGATATTGTTCCTTTGTCTGAAGAATAATTGCTAAAAAAATTTACCCATTCTGTGGCGCTTTTAATGCTTCTGATATTTTCTTCTGCTGTTCTCAAGCTTTCTACTTTGCTGTGATAACAGTTGTTGATTCTTTGTGATATTTCCCATGTGACTGGGGTTTTAGTCATACAGTCTTTGCCTATGCCTGTGTCCGCTACAATTTTTATCTATCCTGTGTGTTGGCACATTGAGTGGTTCTATTTTAATATTTAAATGTATGATCATTTTTATTTTAGTTTAGTACATGGTGACAGATATGAGTCTTGGTTGAATCCGAAGCCAGTTTTCCCAGCATGATTTATTAAAGTTGCTCTCTTTTTTCTAGTGAAGGTGTTCATGTCCTTTGTCAAAAATAAGATAGCTGAGTGTGTTTGAAGTTGTTTCTGGGCCTTCCCACCTCTTGTTGACACTTGGGTTGGTTTTTTTGCCAACACCATGCATGCTGTTGTTAATCACAGCATCTTTCAAATTCGAGTCAAATGAGATCTCTGACGACTCAAATGTTCTTAAATATCTTGCCTTTAATCTAAAACAATAAAACTGTACTTCCTTTGATTGTTGAGCTCTTTCCCACCAACTGACATGCCTTTCTTAATTAATCTAGCATCATTATTTAAGAAGCATTTTGCATAATAAAAGAGTAACCTGTGTTCTATTTAATATCTTAAGCTTTCTTAGAACTATAACCCAAGATTTGGTATTTATCCAAAGTGATATAATGATAAAATAAGGATCATTTTACCTAACTCTAGTATAAAGCTGAGAACTGTATACCTCTGGCCATATCATAGCAAAGAAGTAAACATTCCCCCAAATTTCACTTCTTATAGTTAAATATGTATAAACTGTAGAAATCCTTAAAACTGTATAACTGCTCGGAATTACATTAAAATGTATTTTTAAAAATTATGTGCCATGAATTTCAAGTTTATCTGAATTATCATATTCTCTTTTAATATTATAATGTGGGACTAACCAGTTCAATATGAAAAAGATCTTACTGAATATGGCTCACTCTGTCACAGAGACATCTAGCACAGGAAACTTTCTTCCCTTATGAGATGGCTCTGTGTCCCTTCTTTTGCATTCTGATCTCAGTGAAAGTGCAAGCGCATTTAATGAAATTCAGTAATGTTCCAAGTATGAAAGACAGTCCTCCTGACTGCTTACTTACTCATGCATCATTCCACCAGTCCAGAGACCTCTTGGTCCTCGACTTTCTTAACAGTAACTTTGTGTTTGAGCCTCTTGTAGTGGTTTAAAAATTTATGAAAATAAGGTGAAAGGGGACAATGATGAGATTGTAACAAAAAAGTAAGGAAACAAATTTTATGTATATGGTGGCGTGGTAGGGTGGGTAGGGCTATGGGAAAAAATGAGAATTAAGTTGTGTCTTATACTGGTACAAATCCCCATTATGGAGTGCAATCATGATGTGTATATTTAATGTACCAATAAAGATTTTAAAAATTATGAAAATTAGAGCACGTTGCATCTAAAGTAGACAGAGAGCCCTTGTGTAGAACACTATGCATGTTCAGCTGTGCTATCCATTGTTTATTATTTTGCTTATGGTCTTTTATCTGAAACACAATCTCAAGGTGGATTCAAACATAAAAGTAGATGAAGGAAATTAACAGATTCAACAGAAATTAATTGTTTGCAAAGATGTAAAAGATGTAGATGAACTAAATATTTACTATGGAATATTGTTAAAATGTTCACATTTATTACCAACATGACACAATGTTCTCATAAGTCGAATGACTTCCTCATCACCAAAGACTGTACTCACACACTATTTTTTGCAGTAAATATTCCAGGAGTTCATAGAACAAGAGATACTGCAGGGGGTAGGGGAAGATGTTGAAACCATCTTTGTCTGGAGTGGAAGAACAAAAGAGCGTGCATCTTTCATCATATTTCCCTGAGTGACAAAATGCAGATCACATTGTGTGTAATTTCCCAACAAATCAAACCTTTTCATTAGATAACTTGTGCCTTTGGAATCATGCAATTCTAAGGGCTATCTACAGAAACCATGTGGTACAGTCTTGTTAGACTAACTGGAGCTATGATTAACCACTAGAGAGAAACAAAAATTTTTAAGTGCGTTATGATTAATTTTCACAGGATGTCTTGGAAACCTTACAGGAGGCATTATTACTTTGCCTGTTTATAATTAACAGATCGCAAACACTAATGTATTTTCCCAACAGGGGCTATTTAAACTGAAAGCTCTGTTGATGTGGGCCTGGAATATACCAGACAGAGTCTCTGGAAGACACATTCCACTAAGATTTTTAGGACAGTGTATTGTGTTCTCAGGGTGAGATGTTCTTTTTGTTATTCGTGTTTAAAATAGTCATAAGGGAAAATTTTCCTTGGCTTCCTTTGGCTAAGGGAAAATATACAATAATAAGACTCGGATTGTGTGTTTACCTCTGAGAGAAGTGTAAAATAGAATGCAAATATAACAGTGAATATAAGCCTTTTAGTTCAGTGCAGGAATGCAGGCTCCAGGGCATATGTGTTTGCAATTTTATGATCACCTTGGCCAATCAAGATTGACAAAGGAACTCAAATTTGTCTGTGTAAATTAGGTCATTATCATATAAGGCAATAAAGTACTTGAACTGACATAAGTAGTAATTTGGTAATGTCTTTCCAAAGCTCAAAAAATCTTTAAAAAAACTATATTTTGCAATAATTCTGATTCTTAAATAGTGACTTCAAAGGAGAAATCATAGGACCAAAGAAGGTTAATGTGGTAAATTTGTCCCTACCTGTAATCTTTTCTAATCTACTTCTGACTGTTTTGTCCTAGTACAGCAATGTTGAATGATAGCTACCTTTTATTTATTACTGACAGAAACATTGTAATCTACCTTTTCATGTGTATGCTTTTAATCTCTTATATTTTCTCACATTCAACAATCTTAAAAGTCATTAAAAATGTCAGGACCTCATTAAATACTTCTGAATCATTCTGCATATGCATTTTTCAGTCTGAATCATCTCTTAAACTTTTAGCTAAGTATGTAGCTCAGTAGTATAGTACATGCCTGCTCTGAATGAGACTTTAGGTTCAGACCTTGCTGATAATAATACTAATGATAACAATAACAAATTTTTAAAATATTGTAAGGAAACTCTGGGCATATTAATAACTCTCATTCAATCCATCCCCTTTCTTTGTTAATGTGCCATCCTGCTGGTGACATTATTATACACTACACCAGTTTGATATAGACTAAATATCCCCAACAGTCAGAAAGAATGTGGCCTATAATTTTCATTATACAGAGGGAAATCTGGTTAGATGAATGTTGAAAGTATCTAATTGTAAGAATATGCATTAGTTAATTTTATATCAGTAATAGCAATTGTACACATCAATATTTGTACTAGTCAAGAAGGAGTGAAGTTTTTCTCAGAAACTTACATGTGGCAGCTATAAGGTAAAGAAAATTAGAGTAGACAAATTTCAAATGTCTGCTGACTTAGTGACAATGAGAGATAGAAATAGAGTGAGATAGACAGTGAAAGATTAAAACCATATTGAAGAAGTTAAAGTTAAATTATGTTCATTCTGATTCTACACAGAAACATATAAATTGGGAAAAAGAGAAGTGTAAAGCTGTTTTTATATTATAGTGCAATAAACATTTACAATTTGAATGCCACAGACTCGCACCTACTAAAGGAAACTACCAATGGCTGAAAGCTTACTTGAAATAGAAATTGTATTTGTTAGCACTAGAGTTTTAATTTTTTTCACAATCTCCTCCTTAAGCCTAAATTATTTATAGCAACAAAAGTTAAATAACTGAAAAAGATAAGTGAAGGTTTCAAAGGATCTTTTTCATTTTCCAACTTAAGGAATGTACTAATCTATGAAAATTGTTTTAAAAACTATTTCCTCCATTCAAATGACCTTTTCAAGTAAAAAATAGATGTGTTACACTTCTGGCATTTCAGGAAATATTTCATTAAGAAAGCAACATAATTTCACAAACTATACTTTTCCAAAATTATAGTTTTCCCTGAAGATAAATGAAATAGCCCTCACAGTCATGGGACAAAGATAGGAGACAAAATTACCTTTTATGTTCATTAATTTTAATTCCTAGCATCAATCCCACTCAAAGCAACTGCTACTATGTATGATACCTGGGCAGTTTTGGCCATATTAGGCCATACCTCAGTTTGCCAATTTAATTTGGTCCACACTCCTGCAGAAGATGGCTCCGGTACTGTGGCTACCCAGTGAGGCTTGAGCTGAGGTATTAACAGATGTGTTCAGCAAAATTAAATCTCCCTCTACAAACCCCACATCAAGTAACAGATACAACTTTGACATCTTCTTCAGAATTTTGGAATGAATTTTGTTCATGAACCAAAATGTCACTGATAGTAACATTTGCATTTCAATGTGGAAATGTTGAGAATTGTAACATCTGTAATGAATTCCAAGGTTTTGTTTGTCTTAAGTAAATCTAATTTATAAAAGTATATCTGGATGACCCCACTTTTTCATAGCTGAAAGGAAGTTTATACAGGACAAAGAAAGAGAAGAAATGCTCTGTTGCTTGATTAGATACCCATCTGTTTTGAGTGTATTTGGGGAAAACTATGCATTACCTTCTGAGCTTCAGAAGAAGCGCTCCTATGGAGTGACTGTAGGAACTGGAGATAACAGCAAACCTATGAAAATCACAAAACTCAGTGAAATCACCTTTACTGAATGCATGTATTAATTTCTGCTCATTAAATAATATCTATAATTAATTTCATCATTTGTACAATGGAAAGAGGATTACCTGAGCCATTAAGTTTAAAAGAACAAATGAGATAGCATATAGAATTGCAGTGCTCTGCATGTTGGAAGACACACACACACACACACACACACACACACACACACACACACAAAATCACAAAACAAAGCTAAATTTGTTTCTCTTGCAAGGAGAAGAATATTGTAGGCAGAATTCACTGTTTTGATTTCCTTTTGTCCTCTCTGTGGGCATCCTTTCTTTGAAATCAGAAGCCTGGGTACAATCATAAAAAAAACAAAAAGCAAACCTGATATGACTTCACACTCAGCTCATTCCAATCCTTGATGATGGTTTGCTTTTGATTATTTAAGCATGTTTAGGTTGGGTGCCTCTAATCAAATTTTTGTAAAATTACAAATGAGTTTTGTATCAGGATGGCAAATTGAACGTGTGTGTTTACTTTCTTTCTGTTTATCCTGAACCAACAGTAAACAATAAAAGGGAATGGGTCTATAGCCAGTGATTCACATGAGAAGATGCCATTACTAGTCCAGAAAATTGAGGTCTTGAAGAAATCTGTGAAGGGGGAAGTCAATGGATGAACCAAAGCATAGAGTGCTACCTCCTGGGCATGAGATAAGAAGGTTCCATACTATGTAGCTCTTTCCTATACATTATGGAGAGGATTCCAATTTTGACTCAGCAAATATGAAGGGGAGTTAGGCCACAGATATAGACACTGAGTGTTTAAATAAAGAACTGTCTGCCCAACAGTAGCACTGATTAAACTTTCCCTCTTCCCTCTCCTCCTCTTTTCCTCTCCTTGATACCATTCAGCGACTGATGAAGCATGTGACAATTCTTTTACTGTTTGTTTACCAAAATTCAGACATCTAAAGGTGTAGATATTTTTGCTCTAGGGTTTGTGTTAGAGAAACAGGAGTTGAAAATGTACAGCATATGCACAGAGGAAAATTCTGAGGCTCTGAAACTCCAAGTATAGCTATTATTTTGGTGTGGAGTTGATGTCCACCTGTTGTCTGTCTTCCTTTTACAAGCAACGACAACACCTACATTTCTTAATAAGATAAACATAGATCACCCTCATCTCAGGGGAAGAGAAGAGCCAAAAACCTTGAATCTGAACAGCTATGATGAGTCAAAGAATTTGGGCTTGTGTGGTTTACTGATTAAACTTTGTTTCTGGAAAATATGAATGGAGAGTTGGGAACATGTGCTGTAGTTAAATCCTCAGAGCAAGAATGTTCTACCCTTGACCTTTCTGTTTGTTTGGGATGTGTCAGATGAGGCTAATAAAAAATCATGGCAAAAGGAAAAAAAAAATCCCCCAATTTTTACTCATTGATCTTGCTACTCATCAATGCAGTTGGTTAGAAGCATTCTTAGGGTTAGGTGGTTCCTCTGGGACACAGGAAATATCCTGTTGGAGCCAATGCCAGTTTGTGGCTCTTCAGAAATAACTGAAAAACTATAGAAGCCTGTGGCCTACACTTACACCTATTTTGTATGGCTGCATCTTTGGTGGAGTGTGTCTCACTCATGTTTATGACCTGCAAGCATCTTCTGCAACTGTACCAAACCTCAAATTTCATCACTGAGCCCAGGGACAGTGTCTACAGAAAGACTTTCCAACGGTGGTGAAAGAGCCAAATTTTCTGTCCCAGTGGCACGACACATTTACACTGTCACTTTGTCATGTCCACCAAGGCAGATTTGCTGCATCAAAGGATGAAGCTGAAGCATAAATTAAAAAGGGAACAAAGTTTAACCTGTACACAATGTGGTCATGCTCAAGGTGTAAATGCATCAACCATCCCAGGGGAATATTTTGTTGTCGAAGCACTTTGGCTGTTCATCCTTAGTATATTTGGAAATAAACCAATATTTGAAAAAATGTAAGAAGAAATAAAGAATATTAAAAATATGTGATAAGAGACTCACGGGAGATGATGAAACAAAACAAATAAAATGACTCTTCTTCAGAAATTATTTTTTCCACCAACAATTAGTGTCTTCTCATCTGGGAAACAGGAAGGTAACATAAGGAGGATAGATTTTTGTTAGAACTGAGTTGACAGTGTGTGCACCTGACGTTTCTAGTTAATTTTCTAGAGAACCTGGTAAATTCTTTGGGATTGAATGAGAAATACCTAAGTAAAATTTAAACTGTTTTTCCTCAAGTGGTGAAATATGAGTGGCTCTGCACCTTTTGAGAAGATGCAGCTTTCCCCAAGCCTTCAATCTGTGATGGCCATAGCCTTGGTATTTCCAGTTGAGCTTCAGGAAATCTATCTCCAGGTGTCCTTGTATTTCCGTTGAGCTGTCCATCCCCAGTTATAACTGCTGATATGCAAATTCGCAGATCAAAATTTATACTTTCTAAGAAAACATTTGAAATTGCATACTGTAAAAGAAAGAACTAGGTCTATGGGTTGTTTTTCTGGTGACCAGTAATTCAGATGTCATTTCAGAACCACCAGTAAGATAACTTTAACAAGACCTTTAATGATGTCACTTCTCTTACAGTGAGACTCAAATTAAGTGCTGAAGAGTTTATAGTAAGTGAAATCTAATTAATCTTTCCAAGCAGGAATATAAGAAATTTAAAAGTTGAAGGACACACACAAACCATAGGATGATGGGACTGGGATTCACACGTAGTTCTTGTTATAACTCAAAACTCTCACCTGACATTGGCAAAATTCAGACTGTGAATCTGGGGCTCACATTCATTCCTGGGCACCATCTCTTATCTTATTCATACAGGGATGTGATAATTAGCATAACAACGTAGATTTTATAGCCGTGAGGTAATTATAAACTTGTAGGGGATTTCACTAAATTCTAAGTCTCTGTATACATTATCATTGCAATTAATGAGCAGACTCATCATTTTCAGATGTGTCGAGCTTATTTAAAAATGTCCTTTTCCTGCAGTTGAAGGCACTCTGTCCTTTTTCAAAAACTTCAGGCTGATTTCCTACCTTTTTTATTCCTTCCACCTCTCTTTTTTTTGCTTGCTTTCTTTTCCCTTCCTTTTATTTTTTTTCTCTTCTACTTAATCTGTCAAATCCTAAGAAAACATTTTCAGTTTAAAACCTGTGCTCCATTCTGTTTTTTACCCCCATAGATCCGTGCTATTTTAGACACCATCTAAGAGTCTCCAAACAGAGTTTACCCACTGTTTCTCTCATTCGGAAAAACTACATTATGTATGCACTATTATGCACTGAACCTCTCCAATTAATTTACTTTGTTGAAAACCAACAAATATTCCTTAAAACTATATATAATCTGCAAACATTCAAAACAAAATGTAGAGAAAACTAAGTGGGTGCATGGATTGCAAGACATGAATGAGTTAGTACCGAAAAAATAGAAAGCCCTTAAAATGCTGCTCAAAATACTATTCTTGTGGACCAATTACGGCAGCCAAACTAGATGTCAGGAGTTTTATTACCACCTCATAATGACTGTATTGTTTTTGCATCCCCAGGTTCTTTTTCCGAATCCATGATCTCTATGAAGCACCACAGGAATTTAATAAGAGCCAGGGCAGAATTTTGTTAGAGAGGAGATGTGTGTTCTGGGACCCCTGACCCATTCTATAGCAGGTGTGAACTCTTGACCTTCCTCTAGAGCCAACCAGAGTAGTGGGCTGGTGACCACTTGCTTTCAGCTCAGATATGAGATTTGAAGGGGATATATACATATATATCTATATCTATATATGTATATGTTCATATTCTGCCAAAAATTTATACATTTTTACAATTTATACATACTTCAGGATAAAAAAAACATGTAAAATATTTTTAGATTTAATTTATGGAGTCATCATGAGATTAGTACAAATTATCTTTGGCCTTGACAATGACAAGAGGTATTCAAAGTGGTGGCTATTAGCCTCCAAACATTTATTAATACAGTGTACTGCTTTGGTAACCTTGGTCACTGAGACTGCTGCATATCCACTTTCCATTTCTTCTCAAGGGCTTCCAGTGTAGAAGGCTTTCTATGATATATGTTATTCCATTGTATCCATACAAGGGTAATAAAAGTAACTTCATCTGTTGAATAAACATCATGCTATTTTTCTTTTCCTGAACGTCCATACGTTTTTGTTCTCTCTCATATCATATTAATATGTAATATATATCACAGCAATGCATTATATTACAACTATGTATAACAATAAACTACATTATAATTATATAATATATTATACTATGTATTAGTATAGTAATACATAATCCTAGTTGACAACGCTGAGATCATGTCATTTTGAATCATTTCTAAGGAATAAACATTCCCCTTAATTTTATATATGTGTTCTGTTCATACAATGTTTGTTACAAGAATCACAAGTAATGGAGACTTTCCATCAGTGAGGACTTTAGCTCAATAAACATTTCAGTTTAATTGTTTGACACACTGGCTTCTCAAACCAACGCAGGTTCCAGGTAGTAAAGACAACAGGTTGCCCTAGAGCAAGGCAGAACTACTGCAACTAAAGCTAGTAAGTGAAGGGCAACTGGGGATTATAGTTTCATTTCTGACTTTGTGGAACAACTCAGCACTATAGTTCAAAAATGCAAAGGTGCATTCATGATTAGGGAGGGTTACCTGCTTACGAGTCCATTAGGTAAATGAGCAAGTGTACACCTTGGATCACTCTGGAGAGGAGTGTGAGGCAGCACCGAGTTTAATTCTCACTCATCTAAAAATAAAAGCAGGTAGCGGAGCATGAGCAGAAGACACAATGAGGGAGCTCTATACGCGGAGATGAACGAGAGAGCAGTGCCTGTTCCCAGGGACCTGACAAAATGTTATTGCAGAGTGGTGAAAGGTGTCTGAAAGAACATATACCAAAAGCATAATTAAGGGAAATCAGAGTCATTATTAGTAAAGCTGACTGAGAAGCTGAAAAGAGAGAAGAGAGTTGAAAGCTGCTGTTTGGAAGCAAAATCAGTAATGCCCATGTTAAGGATGAAGGAAAGATGGTTAGGCAGGAAGGCTTTTGGCTGGAAATTAAATGAAAGTAAAGGACTGTAATAAATCAATAACACAATAAAGGGGACGGGAAGTTAGTGGTTCTTCTGTTTCCAATTGTAAATTGTATTTTTGTATTCCACTATAAACCTAAAGTGGTGGCTTTAATTACAGCACAGAGTGCCTGCCATTTCACTTTTTTGATTACAATGATCTCCAATTTACCAAGCCTAGACTTTATTTTCTCTGCATTTCGATTCATGTCAATGCGAATGAAGAGGTCTATAGAGTCTGGCATACAGACAGGCAGTTTTTCAATCAAACTTCTTATTTGCAATGATTACATTACAAGAGAAGAGAGGAAAAAAAGCCAAAGAGACACAATTAACCCATGGGAATGTTAACATAATGGCACAATAGTACAGTACCTGCATTTTGTATGTATTTGCTATGTGGGGATGTCAGATTATTTAGTTCTTCTTTTTTATAGGTAGAAGAAATGGAATGCCAACTGTAAGTTCATATTTATTTTAGAGATAGACCATTTTACTTGGGATACATGCACAAGCTTCTGATAAAGTTCAAGGGTCATCCTACAAGTGAAAGATGTCATGTGGGATGTCATGCCTTCAAAAGCTGTCCTAAACCAAACCCTTGGCATGTACATGGACTCTTTATAACAGATGGGGGACCTATTAGTAGATATACTTGTGCATATTTTTTTTTGGATTTGAGGTATGTGTACATGTGTAATATTACACATACAATTTCTATTTTCCTTTTGTGTCTTTCAGGAATTCTTTTTTCTTTTTTATTTTTTCTCTTTCTCTTTTCACCTCAAAGACTTCTTGACACACATGAGATTTTACTGGTAAACTGCATACTCATTTGCTTCCTTATATTAAAAATGTGCCTAAAATCAATTTGCTAACTTTCTTTTTATCGACTGTCCTTATAGTCCATAACATGCTCTAAGGATAAGAAGTGAGTGTCCATTTATAAATAACTGTCTCTGAATGCCACTTATCATAACTGGGTTTAGGGATGTGTCCTTGCTGCTGACCTTTTGCATCTCTTTTATATATTTTAAACAGGTCAAACAGAATCCCTACTCTCTCGTACGCCTTTCATCATCAGGGTGTCTCTCTTCTCTCTAAGCATTTTTTCTTTTTATTAACTAGCCTTAGTCCTCTGAAACTCTCCTGTTAGGAAATTGCTTTATGATAATCACTTCTTACCTTTCTCAAGATCTTTTCATCTCCCTGCTCCATTCCTACCTTGTCATCTAGGAAATTAGATGAGAAAAATAGAATGTGGTATATAAAATGAAGGCGCCCATTTACTATTATACATTTCTGAATTCCCTTTGTTATTCCTCTTTATGTGGGTCTAAGAAGATGACCATAATGCTCTAAATGTATTCAATGTGTTATCATTTTTCAGTTGATAGTAAAAGACACGTTGTATTAGAGGCTACAGAGAGATGGAAAATAAATTTTATCTAAGCAAGCACTACTCTAACCATAGAATATTGGAGATACTTTTTATGATGGATGTCTATCTTTTTAATTTTTTCAGAGTCAGCATGTTTGAAGTAGATAGAAGGGTAGGGGAGGTATGTTATTTAAGTTTGATTTTAAAGAGGAAAAATCTGAGCCAAACTTAATAAAGAACAATATTGCAAAGCCAATGTGTAGGCCTATCCTGTTTCCATGGAATCAGATTAATGTGCTGGTGTTTCCACAAAAGGTTTTTATCAACATTTAGAATTTATGACAGATATTTCTTCAATGTTGTATACACAGTGAAAATGATGATAACTCTGAGGTGGCAGATGAGGTGGGAAGAATGGCATATAGGCTTGATTTTGAATGATAAATTGGACATTCTGCAACTTTGACTCTCTTCCGATTAACACAGTCTTGTTGATTACAATATTTCATTTTATTGATGTCTCGGGTAAATTTGGAAGTTTAACAGGTCACTGAATGATTGTAAGTAAATGTCCTATTTCCAGATTCAGAGTTCGTGTCGGAATTCTCTCTATAAAAACTTTTGATCTACTTTTATATAATCCCTTTGAATATAATCAATTTGAAAATATTTTAAAGACCATTTATTCAAACTAAGTGATATATATATTATATTATACATTATATTATATGATGTAATATAATATAATATTATATATATAATTTAGTGTCAACTATTTGGTTATCATATGCTAGATTTTCAGACTATTAATCAATTAGCTATGCTAATTATGGAAGTGAAATGAACATGAAAAAGCATAGGCACAGAATTCCCTGGGCACATGTAAAATTTGGGATAATTTTGGGGGGATTCAGGCTCTACAATTTCTTGCACTATCTTTCAGATATATTTTTCTTCTTTTTTTTATATTAAAAGAGAATCCCACAAATATAGTAGAGGGCCCAAAGTCATCTTTGCAACTTTGTATTTTGTTGCTCACATTTTAAAGAGCAGAAAACCAAGTATCCAGAACAAAGACCAAAACAACCATTTTATTGCCAATACTTCCTCCCAAGTTCTGGGCATTTCTCTTCAGGGCTAACTTAACTGGTGCCATCGTGTCCACCCTGCACTCTCATAGACTATCTTCCACAATGTAACCAGAGTAACCTTTTAAAATGGAAGATCTTAAAGTACGCATAAATTATAGATCTAAGTGGAAAACAAATGATAGGAAACAGGGAGATTAATGTTCTACAAGTGGGAAGGGGACCAAGACACAGAGGGAGAGGAAGTGAAGCCAATAAAAAGTGAATTAAAGTATGTTTGGTACATGAACCTCCTCCCTGTGATGAATGTGTTCATTGTGTGCTGCAAACATGTCCTTACGAAAATTAAATAGAATGGAAGGTCAGATTATGTTGTCTTCTGTTAATAGTACTATAATAGTCTTCTACTGTTTTAGAAAAAAAAAGGGGGGTAGCATATCCACAGAGACTGACATGATCTAACTCATCTCTAATGTATAATCACCGCACTATCACTCTCTACCCTTCCACCAAATCACAATATTTCAGTACCCTTGGCTTTTCCTTTTTTATTTAAAATAATAATTTCTGCGGGCAGGGGACTTAGCTCAGTGGTTCTGGCGCTTGTCTTGCAAGCACAAGGACCTGGGATTCGATCCCCGGTAACCACAAACAATACTGAGTGTGGAGACTCACGCCCAGCAGCAACCAGTACCACATACCACAGTGCCGTGCGTGGTGGCTCACACCTGTAATCCCAGCACTTGAGAGGCAGAGGCAGGAGGATTGCTGTGATGTGAGTTGGAGGCTGAGCTCACGGCCAGACTGAACTACAAAACGAGACCCTGTCTCAAAAAACCTTAAAAAAAATGTTGAGATTGTAACAAAAAAGTAAGGAAACAAATTTTATATATATGGGGGGGTGGTAGGGTGGGTGGGGCTATGGGAAAAAATGAGAATTAAGTTGTGTCTTATACTGGTACAAATCCCCATTATGGAGTGCAATCATGATGTGTATATTTAATGTACCAATAAAGATAATTTTAAAAAAAAAATTTTCTTTTCTACATTCAAGCCTTTGATTCGCTCTATCTTTGAGGTAAAATATCTTTCTCACCAGCTTACTCAACTGCTTCATATCCTTCTGATCAAGTCTATTACATATTATGTACATATATATATATGTGTATATATGTACACACATATATATGTATATGTATATATATATATATGTGTGTGTATATATATACACCCATATATATGTATATGTATATATATATATATGTGTGTGTGTGTGTGTGTGTGTGTGTGTGTGTGTGTGTGTGTGTATATGCATGTAGGGCACAGGGGAGTAGTGCGATGATGGCAACCCCACAAGTCTAGCGACCATATGAAAAGCTAGGCAAACTTGATCTTCAATATAATTTAAAGAGAAGAATGAAATTACATTTTATGAAAATGTATAAAACATGCAAATGTTGTTTTGTATGATGGAATAGATTTACATTGTTACTTTCTTAATTTTAAATTTTATAAATATATTATATATAATATATTCTATCTATATATTATATAGATATAATATATTTATATTCTTCACACAGAATTTCCATGTGTACACAACATGCCTTTATTCTTTTTTTTCCCATTCCTCTTCTTCCCTTCAACCCTTCTTCCATTCCATATTTACAATAGCTTTATTTCCATTTATTCTTATTTTCACTTTTTCCTTTTCCTTTCTTATTTCTCCTCCTACCACTTTTCACTTCTCATTCCAACATTTTCTTTCTGTTTCATAAAACATGTCATACATTTGGGTACTTTTGGTTTCTAATACCTGATAAATTTACACTTAAGGTTTCTCACACCAGAGAAAATATTTGATATGTATTTAAACTTGTGTGTTCAATTTATTTCACTTAATAATATGGTCTAGAGCTGCCTCCTTTTACCTAGAAATGTCTCAAATCCATCCTTCTTTAAGGCAGAGTAGGACTCAATTGTACAAAAAAAAAAAAAAAAGAAAGAAAGAAAGAAAAAAATCCATATCTTCTGTATCCATCCATCAGTTGATGGCTATTTGCTTCACACTAGGTGATTTAGGCTGACCTTGAACTCAATATATACCTCAAGTTGGTTTTGAACTCTTCATATCCTCTTGCTTCAGCCTCCCAAACAGTGTATTAAAGGCATACATTACTATCTCTGGCTAAAATTTTACTTTTAAAAATTTTCTGAGTTTGATATTTTGTAAAATATTTGTATACTTCTTGTAAATTCACAGTAGTCCATAAATAAAGGTATCTGAGATATGTGATTGATAAACACATTGTGTATTTACATTTGAAAATAAATATTGCAGTAAAAGATTCTTTATCATTAATTTCATATAATATATGACCCTTTTCACTTGCACATGCTTGGTAGGAATGTAAATTGGTACAACCATTGCAAAAAACATTATGGAGTGAACTCAAAACGCTGAAAATAGAATTTTGCTATGATCTGGTAATCCTCGTACTAAGTATATATCCAAAGAAGGAAATTAAATCAATCTATCAGAGCAATATCTGCACTTCCATATTTATTGATGCACTATTCATAATGGCCAAGAGAGGGAAGCAATCTGTGTTTCCATCAGCTAGTGAATGGATAAAGAAAATGTGATTTCATTTGAATGAGATCAGTAAATCCATGTTGACTGAAAGTGTATCTGTCATTTTTCATGGCCAAGAGAGGAAAGAATGGAAAGTGAGTGCTTGATGGGTGAGAGTTTTATTTTGCAATAATTAAAGTATTTTAGATGTAGGCAGAAGAAATAGTTTCATAACCTTGTGAGTGCAGGAACTCCATTGAATCATGAATTTTAAAGTAGTTCATTTTAAACTGTATGAGTTTCATCTTTATTGCTGAAAACACTACAGCAGTGCATTTGTGTACATTTTCTATTCCAGTACAGTCAATTCATAGCTGACCAAATCCATAATTTATTGCCCATAAGTAACTCTGAACCATCTTATAGTCATTAAAATGTATTTGATTTCATTACAACCGTGAATATACCGATAATAGTAACGTTTCCTACAAGACTATCTTTATGGACTCATTTTCTTACACACCTCAAAAGGTTTTTAGTGTCTTTATATGGATTTTTCACATTTGTTTTACATAGAACTTGTCTCTATCCTGTTCGGTATATTCTTGAATTAAATGTTTTTATTCCACTGATGTTTCTTAGGTAGCTATTCCTGTGCAGTTCACATACATTTTGTCAGACAGCACTGTATACACCATGGTTAGCTACAGCAAATGGGTTGGATGCAAAATTAAGCAGTGCGAGCCAGATTTCACCTTCTTGTAAATGAACTTGGAAGAAACTTGGCACAGAATAATAAACAGAGAAAACAATGTATATTTACATATATATAGTTTGGAGAGAAAGCTTTCAGGTAACCCTCACCTTGGTATTGAGTTACTGAGTTCATTTCTTTGTTTTTGAGTCAAGTTTTGCCCTGTTTATATGCACAAATTTGTAAGAGTCAGTAATGCTTATGTGGAATTTAAATGTTCTTGGAAACACGCTCATGTTTTCTCGGTGATTCCAGACTTTTAGGGAATTAGGAGAGAGTCTCAGAAGAAATTAGTATAGGGCTGGAGATTTAGCTCAGTGGTTCTGGCACCTGTCTTGCAAAAGCAAGGGCCTGGGTTCCATCCCCGGTAACCACATACAACAAGGCTGGGTGTGGAGACTCACACCCACTAGGAATCAGCACCACATTCTACAGTGCTGGGTGTGGTGCCTCACCCCTGATAGAGGCAGGAGGATTGTTGTGAGTTCAAGGCTGAGCTCAGGGCCAGCCTGAAATACAAAAGTGAGACCCTGTGTCAAAAAAAAAAAAAAAAAAGAAAAGAAAAAAGAAATTAGTATAAAAGAACACAATGAGAATAAACTGTAATACTAAAATGTACCAAAGTTTATATTTTAGATTACAGAGAGGTAATAGGCTGCTAGACAACTAGAAGCAAGGCTCATTTTCATATCACTTCCTTTTGCAAAAATTGAGTTAATATATGTATCCTTTTTCATTAAAACATTATTGTTGTCTTGCTCATATCCAGGGTGGTATCTAGTATGACAGAAATTCAGGCTACAATAAGAAGTGTACAACGTGGATTTTATATGTATATGTATGTGTGTATATATATATATATATATATATATATATATAATGTATATATATGTATGTATATGCATATATAGTTTTATATATAACTATATATGTATATACATATATATGTATGTATATGTATATAGATAGATAGAGAGACCCCTTTTAATTTAAAAAGAAAATTACAAACTTCAATACACAAAAAACTCAAAGAATTAGAAAAAAATCATAGTAATCACACAAATATGGTAAACTAATAGGGCTTTGTTGACTATGTGTTGGAGCTCAACAGCTTCTTGATCACCTTTGATCACTCTAGTAGTCCAGAGAAATGCGGTTGAAGATTTCATTCCACCTGAAAATAAATTGAAGCAAAAAATAATTTTCATCCTTAATAATTGCAATTCAGTTAGATTTACATAGAAAATTCTTGCCTAACTGAGGTTATTGTGTGTTCTGCAAGGCACACCAATGACATACCATCTACTTATTACATTGCTTTAGAGACCAACTCAGTAGCCAGTGTCAAAAGGCATTCCTAAAAGGAGTAGCCTTTCATGGCTCTCTCTTGCTTCTTTCTTCTTAAATTAAAAAAAAAAGATAAACCCAAGAATAATAACTGGAAAATATCTGCAAGTATTGTACAGGAAGACAACCACCTCAGTGGCCTACCACCCTTAATTCAATCACTGTACATGTTTTAGTACATTGTTGACCATATGCAGGGATTAAAAATTTGTCAGGTACAACAAATTGGTAAAACAGATGTGCATTTTCAGTCTCTGAAAAACATCATACCAATACAAAAAAAAAAAGTTTCAATATCAAAGAAAATGTTTTCCTACAAATCTGCCCAACTCTTCCTCTCAGGAGGTTTATTGTTTCAATGTGGCACATCATGTGATCAAAAATATGTGACACCTCATCTTAAATATAGCAACTGACCAATCACTGGCCTTTTATTATTCCAAAGGAAGTTCCTGATGATATTATGAATCTTAGTTTTTCACATGAAATAACAAGTAGGTTTTGGGACGTTCTAATATAAAGTCACAGGTGTTCAACAAACTATGTAAAACTGGTCAGTTTTGGCATATTAATACAAAGATCTGTAGTTTGTTTTTCATAATCTGAATGCATCCATTTTCAGCATTAGTGTTACCACCCAGTTTTAGCAACAGGAAAGGAGAAATTGTGTATTAAATTACCTTCAGCCCAGCCCCCTTATATCAAATGAGGAAAATGATTAAGGGCGTTACTCAAAGTGACAGCAAAACACAACTTTGGTCACGCTGTAGGAAGTGTGCTAAATGGGTTAATTCTCCCAAAATGATGCTGTTTCTGTGATTTTAGAAATATGCATTAAACTGCCATGTACACATGTTTACAATGGGATGGCCTGAAATTCTAAGGAAGTTTAGTCTGAATCCAGATCAAGTACTATAAGTACTCTAGAAAATTCCCTACTACAGCTCTTCCTAGTGGCAGAGTTAAATCTAGAACTAAATGTGATCTTATGGATACAACAGTATTATCCAATAGGCCTCTGAATTTGGATAAATTGCATGACATGGAATAGTCTTGATTGTGTTAACTTAGAGAAGAGTTCATGCCATGGACAACCCCAAATGATGAGTGGACCAAATATAAATTAGCTTTGAAATGCATGGATGTACATTATGCTGATACACATTCATGTTATACTCTGTACATTGATTCTGCAAACAATTTATTTGGGAAGAAGTGAGTAGTTGAGGTCATTGGTGTTGCAAGTATACTTTTGTTTAAAACTAGACAGTAAATATTTTGAACTTTGTGACCCATGTATTTTCTGTGGCAATTAGTTCTGCCTTTATCAGCATGGATAAGCATCAACGTAAACAGTTACAGATGCTATCTGTGAATAGTACAGTTATTTTCCAATAAAACTGTGTGAGAACTAAAATTTAATTCTATAATTTCTTTTTACATGTCACTGAATCTACTTCTTCTGATTCTTTTAGCCACTCCATACATAAAATTAATAGTTTAAAGCATCAGGCTAAACACATAATCAATCAAACCTAAATGGATAAGGTTAGAGCACAGATCTATAATTTTGAGAGCGGTTTGCAAATAGCTGGCCAGTGGATATGTAATAGTGATTTTACCCACACCTAGAATAAAATATAGAAATAAAATGGTAGAAAGTCAAAAATTAAGTACTTGGTACAGAAAGAAATTTTCACTACAGCAACTCAGAAAAATAATAGAGTGAATATTTCAGGAAAGGAGAAGAATCACCAGCACTGCAGTGTCTCAGAAAGGTCAAGTGAAATGAGAACTCGAAATATCCTTTAGATTAGTGGGATGGAGGTCATTGGTCACAATGGTGAGAATTACTCCACCTGCCTGATACATATGGACTGAAATGTGTGAAATTGAAGAACAAACCTAAATATATAAATCAAAATACTCAGAATTCTTGGCATGTCTAGCTAAGAAGAGAAACTAAGGGATAAGAGTCAATTAATGTTATAGAGTCAGAGGGCTTTCTGATGAATGTGTGATAATATAATTTTGACATATTTAAGTCATGGTATTTCCACTGTATTATTTTTCTCTCCAAGTTCAGCCCTTTTAACGTCACCTCATTTTACTATTTCCATTCTCTAAAATTTTAGACATTCATAAAATTCTTTAATATTTCCCAAATGGCTGCCATATGAAAGACACAGTTTGATCGGCACTGATTGCTAATACAGTACTCCAAACTGAAACAGATGAAAAAAATCAAGCCAGAAAAATAAAATGATAAATAAATAAATAATACTCTTCTCTGAGTTCCCTGCCCTTTCATATACCTATATTTTAAATCATATGATCTGCATCCCCTGTCACAAAGGACATTTAAATTCTTGAAAAGCCCCACCGGGAGTTTTTTTTCTCCTGGTCCATGCTGCTGTCCAAACAGCAGAAGAACAAGAACTCAAGTCATCCCCTGATCCGTGAATCCATAAATCTGAAGATTCCCAAAGACTTAGAGTCATTGATAAGGTCAAGCATTGGCAGCAGGCATAATTTTTTAAAGCCAGTAACTCAGTTGAACAAAGCTCCTCAGAGGCAAGACTCCTATATCGTTTATCTTCAGCTGCAGAGCCCCTTAGCAGAACAGAAAAAGGTGCCCGGGAAATGTTTGCTGAAGACATGGTGGATGATGTTTGCTCCCTCACTGCAGGAGAAACATTCCCTGACATAAGGCTCAGGTGGTGTCAGCACACAGAAGTGCCTTTCAGTGTCAGTCTCCGAAGTCATCAACACATAACACACCTGATCTGCAGGGCCTCAGATATAAAGCACTTATGATTTTAGAGGCACAAAATAAGGAAAGTATCTGGTCAAGGAATATTTATCTTCCAGAAAGTAGATATTACAGTTGCTCATTCCTTGACCTGGAATGTAGCGGCTGGAGTGTGACTACCTGCCAGTGGTTTTCAACAGGTGTACTATTCCCACTGGGAAGAGAATCATTCTTCACCATTCAGAGTTGTTCTGTATGTGACACAGTGCTTAGCGTCCCTCCATTTGGGCATTTAATACTAAGCCTGTCTTAGTCACTGTGAAAGAAAAATGAGGCTTGATACTGAAGGGAAACTTCTTTTTTTTAATCTTTATTGGTACATTAAATATACACATCATGATTGCACTCCATAATGGGGATTTGTACCAGTATAAGACACAATTTAATTCTCATTTTTTCCCCACAGCCCTACCCACCCTACCCCACCCACCATATAATAGAAGACAACAGCTTCCTGGGGAAAAGTGGGAGAATTTAAACTCAAACAGCAGACTGTGATTCTGTTGCCTAATGTGGGAGCAGAAAGTTCCCAGGAACTATAGCAACTATTTCAACAGCACCAATAGATTTTATAAGGGACATATTAATTTTGACTGTAATGAACTGTCGACTGTGGGTGCTGAGGGAAGCTCACAGAAGCAAGTGTAAGGGTCAGAGAGAAATAAGTATGAGATCGAAAGGACCTCCACAGGCTCCCCCCTCTAATTCTTAAGTTTTGTGAACCAGAAGAAAGCTGTGCGCAGGGGAACAGACAGAACTCTGATCTTCACTACTTCCTAGTGTCATGAGTGTTGCAAAGGCTTTGTGTTCATCCTGACATACCCTAGCATTTCAGTCAGAAGCAAGTGGGACAAATATGTCACAGGCAACAGTCATAGTGTTCTTAGGTTGAAGGAAAAAAGGGAAGGGATTCAAGGACAGTGCTTAATTGTGTGTGTGTGTGTGTGTGTGTGTGTGTGTGTGTGTGTGTGTGTGTGTCTGAGAGAGAGAAAGAGAGATTTTCTTGTACTCTCATTTAAAGGATGACACAATATTTACCAAGATAGATCAGAAGTAAGTGTTTTTCTGAGACACGCTTTTGCTGCTCATGAAGTATACAAAGAAGCCAAACAAAAACTTGAGCATGAATTTAAAGTGTAGGCTGTACTCTTAGATGAACTGTATATTCATTTGTTCATTCATTCTTTTTCAAGTAGGATAAAAAGTCCTGATTGTTAATGTGTGTCAATAACATTGATGAACATACAAAAACAACGCTCATTATATCTTATACTTGCAAAATTCAACAGTTTGAATTTTGAGGTTTCACCTGACAAACAACATTTAAAGTGAGTGATTTGTCAGCCCTTGAGAGACAAGAGCCTTCAAAAATTATTTACATACCAATGTATTTTTTAACATATGTTACAAAAATGTATATCCTGGCTTTGCTGTTTCATGTAGTTGTTGCATTTTAGCAGGATGCTGAGATATAGGTTCTGAAGGCTTCTTACAGCTTGATGTGAGAAGCTCAAGTGAATTTTACTGCAATATGGAAATTAAGCTAACAAGATCCTACATCATCCCTTGAGAGAAACACAGGGTTTACTAAAGAATTTAAACATTTTTTATTAGCACAACAATACCTGAAAATGCTGTGCTAATTCTAGAAAGGAATTGACAGCCTTAAATAATGTGTAAGTTTACAAGGACTAACATCAAAATACTGCAGTCTAATTGGCTTAAGCAACAAAAGATTTATTATCTCACAGTTTTGGATGTTTGAGGTCCCAGATCAGTGTCCCACAGGGTTGATTTCCTCTGAGAGACTTAGCAAAGGATCAGTTATTCCTCTCTTCTGGATTTGCAAGTAGCCACCTCTTGTCCCCTCTTCATATGGCCCTCCCTCAGAGGATTTGCATGATTGTTTTATCTCTGGAAATCCGGATTTACTCTTATCAAGACACTGGTGAAATTGGATTAGTACCCACCACAATAGTTTCATTTTAAATCCTTCACCTGTTGACAATCCCTGTTGTCAGACAGTTCGGGGAGTGAGACTAACACATGTTGATGGAAGAATGGTGGAGCATATCCCATAGCAAGTGTTTAAGATGCTTCCTCGAGTCATGGATTTATTGTGACCCTGTGCTGTCAGCTGTAATGCAGTGATCTTGACGTGGGATGGTCCTCTACCACAGATTCTCAGCTTAGTAATGTGAGCATCATTGGGTCTGAATTACTTTCTATGCTTTCTAAGGTTTTAGCAGCTTTCCTGGACTCTACCCACAAGACACTAATAGTCCTCTTAATTACAACAAATATGAGCCATCTCTATCCCTTTCTGGGTCTCCTGTGTAGAGCAGAATCTCTCCTCTTTGGGAAACATTGTGTTAAAAAGTAACAACAAAGCCTTATCAGGAATAAGAATCTTGAGAATGGAGCCCATTGGAAGTTTGTATTTGCTGTATACCTATTATCATTAGTACTAGAGAGCTTTGGGTTTGCATCCTAGTTCTTACCATTATTAAGTATATGACTTCTTTTTTTTATTATTATTATCTTTATTGGTACATTAAATATACACATCATGATTGCACTCCATAATGGGGATTTGTACCAGTATAAAGACACAACTTAATTCTCATTTTTTCCCATAGCCCCACCCACCCTACCACCCCCCCATATATATAAAATTTGTTTCCTTACTTTTTTGTTACAATCTCAACATTGTCCCCTTTCACCTTATTTTACAT
>PVIR01024771.1:0-25571 GCA_004026965.1 Petromus typicus | reverse complement strand
TTTCCTTTGTCTGTCAAGGGCAGAGAAGAATGAATGTCCCTACAGCACATGAACTACATGCTCACAAATGAATCTGTATAAATATACTGAAGTTGCTCCGGGAACCTATGACCAAGCCTTTGAGACAAGAGGCCACAGTGAAGACCTCTTTGTACACAGAACTGTCAGGAGCTACTCTGTCTTGCTAAATTCAAGAGAATGGTTCAATTCATTCTGTTATTTAAATGGTGTGTTTAGAGCTTAATAAAAGCAAGGAAAAAAATTAATGGGCATGCACCTCTCAAGAAAAGCCAATCAATAGAGAACTGGGAAAAGGATTTGTACTACATCATCCCTGACCGCTCGCCCGGTGGTCAAGAATAATAAGGCTAGAATGACAAAGAAGCTGGCTCTGTCTATACATCAGACTTATCTGCTCCTTGATTTAGTGATAGTCTTTCTCACCTGGGTAAATCTCTTGTTACCCAGCATCATTTATTTGGAAGCAGCATGGGTCATGGTAAAAACATAGGTGAGACCTAGGTATAGGAAATCCCTTCTGTACTCACGTCATTATCCACCATCCTCAGGGGCATCACTGATATCAAACAACACATATCCTTTCCACACTAAAAGAACTTATGGGGATTGCATGTATGAACAAATGTGATGTATGAAATTCTTTGCTGCTGATGTTCTTGCAATCTAACTGGAAAAGCCAGCATGATAGAAACAGACAATACGATGGAGCTTCCTTTCTTACAAGGAAAATATGCATTATCAAATAAACAGAATTAGCATTCTAACTGATATGTTTTTATCTTATAATGGGTTTTAAATTTTTTAGACATAACTTATAAAAGCTAAAGATGAGTTGTCCTTGTAATGAGCTAAGGTGACTCTCAGTGTGAACACAGAATTACAAATGTGACTATGTGGCTATCATGATGAGCATGTAAGTAGATCATAGAATTCTCATTCTAGGAAATAAAACTAATGCACCCCATACAAAAGAAGACACAATAGTCACTGGTGGGCTTTAGTTGACTTTTGTGACAGGTATTTAATGGCTGTATAAGAAAGATATATGGTGCCAATCACTCATAGAAATTGCCCAATGTGTAGGAGAGATGTAGATTGGAATTCATTTTTTTTTGTACCAGGGATCAAATTCAGGACCTTGTACTTACAAGGCAGGTGTCAGAACCACTGAGCCAAATCCCTGGCCCTGACTGAAATTCTTATTGCCAAGATTTGGTATACTCAGGGAAAACATCAAGGAAGAGGAAATAGAAGGAGGAAAGCAGTGTGAAAGCAAATGTAATTCTGTTTCCAGAAGGTAGTCCAGAAAGGAAGTGACAAAAGCCCCAGCTGATGATAGTGGTTGTGTAAAGAAAGATACAGATGGAGACAATAACACAAGAATTAAAGCAGGGAAAAGAATCAAAGCAGGGCCAGGGATTTAGCTCAGTGGTTCTGGCACCTGTCTTGCAAGTGCAAGTGCCCAGATTCGATCCCCCCCCCCCACCGCAACCACATAACAATACTGGGCGTGGAGACTCACCCCAGCAGCAATCAGTACCACACACCACAGTGCCGGGCGTGGTGGCTCACGCCTGTCATCCCAGCACTCGGGAGGCAGAGGCAGGAGGATTGTGATGTGAGTTGGAGGCTGAGCTTAGGGCCAACCTGAACAACAAAGCGAGACCCTATCTCAAAAAAGAATAAAAACAGAATTCAGGGAAAGGTTGAACGTGGGTCACATGGAAGAAACACCAAAAATGATGCTGAAATTTTGAATCTGGGGATATTATTACTTGACATTCTGGATTTGAGTTCTCTCAACTATAAAATGAAAATTAAAAACATCTGTCCTTATTGGTGCATAAGTTTGTCTCAAGGGGGAAAAGACAAAAGAACTACATTATGTCAATAAAGGCTGTGAAAGAAACCCATTTGGATTCCCTGTTAAGAAGGAACTTTGGGACAATTTGGAAGACAGTGTACTGACAGTGGGAAAAGCAGCATCAAAGAAAGAGGACCTAAGTGGTCTTTGTCTGATTCTCTGGATCCAGAGTCCAAACAGTTTCCAGCAATAGAACTTTGTGTCTTCCCCTGACGACGTATTCCTTTTTTTTTTTTTTTTGAGACAAGGTCTCACTTTGTAGTTCAGGTTGGTGTTGAACTCAGCCTAGAACTCAGCAATCCTTCTGCTTCTGCTTCCTGAGTACTGGGTTTACAGGTGTGAGCCACCACTCCTGGCACTGTGGTATGTGGTACTGATTGCTGGTGGGCCTGAGTCACCACATCTGGCATTGTTGTATGTGGTTACAGGAGATCAAACCCAGGACCTTGTGCTTGCAAGGCAGATGCTGAAACCACTGAGCTAAATCCCTGGCCCCTACTCCAATATTTATTCATTGACAATGTGGAATTATTTTTCACATGAACCAAACTTTTTTTGACATTCCTTAAATCTAGTTCTATTAAGCCAATAGAGCCTAAAGCAAAACCAGTCATCCCTATCTTCTTAAACCTGGCAATAATGCAACCTCCTTTGCTCAGAGTAGTGAAATCAAAGAATTTGATCTTAGTAATAAAGATCATTTGTACCATCTTCCTCTGGTTCCACTCATTTCAAAAGCACATCTTAGGCTTTAACTATCTCTGAGAGTCTTACTTACTCTCAGAGATAGGAGAGTCTTGTTGTATTAACGCTTGAACCATGATCCTTACAATGACATGAAGTGAAGGATCAGACTAACAGCACACAAACAAATTCTCTAGACCTCACCTTCTTTAGACAATCCCCTTGAAGTACCTCCAAAAGACTCCATGACACCAAGGGCCCGTACATGATGGTATTGGTATGACCAATCATCACTTCCTCGGGTCCATCTCGTTCAATATCTTTGACGACAGCAGAGGAAATGATTCAAACTAGGGATATCTCATATGCCTTTTGACCTTTCTAATAAGCATTGTTCTTTTGGGGCTTCTGGCGGGGCTGCCAAATGGCAATCCTTGACAGCAAAACCGCTCAACTCATGGCCAGGAAGCAGAGAGAGAGAGAGAGATAAGGTTCCCCGTGCCTCAGTGAATGACGACATCCTGCTAGTGCCACCTCTCCCAGGTTCTAGCCCCTCCCAACACATGGACTTAGGGGGTACATTCTGATCTGAACTATAGCAGAGAGCGCATGCTCCCTTCACACCCGTGGTTGTGCTGTTAATATTTAAAAGAAAGGAGTTTGATCTGAGATGCTGCTAAATGACACTCCAGAATGTTGTAGAAGTCAGCCAATGGGAGCCATTCAGCCAAATCATTTTGCAGAGTTTTTCATGGCAGATCACTGACATAGCAACTGACACAGTGGTTTGGAGGGAAGTGCTCCCAAGCAGAACTTCTATGTGCCACTGGTCATGCCCCGCTATGGTTTTGCTAAGTGTCTACCCGAGGCGGTATGTTGAAAGCTTTGTTCCAGCTCATGGTGTTGTGGGAAAGTGGTGGAGCCTTTAAGAGGCGGGGCCTCGCAGACGTCAGGTGTGTGGGGGCGTGGCCCGGAAAGGACCCTGGCCACTCTTCTCTTTCTCTTTTCCTCCTGACTTGTCCTGAGGTGAGCAGCTCGCCATACCGTCCACTGCTGCCATTATGTGTTGCCTTGACACAGGACCGAAAGCAAATGGGCCACAACAGAGCACTCAGACCTCCGAAGCTGTGAATCAAAACCAACCTTCCTCCTTTGTAAGTCGATTACTGTATTTTTAAAATACAGTAACAGAAAGATGACCAGCACACCCCTGTATACCACATCCCAGGAAGCCTCAGTAAAATGTAAGTGTGGTCACGTGGGATAGATCATTTCAACCCCCCTCTCCCCAGCATCTAAGATGGGGGATGCAGTAGGATTCCAGGGCTATTTACACCGGACCTAACAGCACTGTGCAAACCACAGGCCTCAAATGCAGCTCCTAGGAAAAAAACAGTAGAAGTTGCCCATGTGAAGAGTCCCCGTGTCAGGGGCCTTCCTGCAGCACAGAATAAATCAGGAGCAGAAAGAGCACGGCCAGGTCACAGTCTACCCAGCGACATCTGGAACAGCTCCAGGGCGATATTAATTACTAGTCTTTCTGGGTCTGCTTATTTCTACAGTCTGGCCTGAAGAGAGGAAAAAATATCTCAGCGTCCTAAGACAGGAGTCGCTTGAGTAATGAACAGCCGCTCCCAATGAGCCCGAGCCCTTGCTGGGCAGGCTTTTCCTCTCTGGGAGCCCAGATGTGAGGGTGCGCACACTGAGTCTTCAGTCAGCACTCCACGTCATGCTTCACGTGTGCCAGAGAAGGCAGTTCAAAAAATCAGCACACTGGATTGACAAACTTTTGCTTTGGAGAACTACCAAGATTTTTGCTCTGAATATCTTTTTATTTCCCCTTAACAACAACAACAACAACAAATCTCCAGCATGAGCTGTATTTTTCTATGTGGTGACCATTCATTCATCCATTACTCCATTGAGTTCCATTTTATGTTATTTCAGAAGATGTTTTATCCAGTGAGCACAATTATCACCTAATCTTCCATTAACCTGCAGGACCCTGAATGAATGGAATCTTGGGGATGAATTGGTGGTGTTGGGGGAAGAAGGTTACACCCGGAAGTAAAGCAAAGAGGATGAAAGATGAGCTGAAAAGAAAAGAGTGCTACAGCCAGAATTAACTTCATCCGTAACTCTCGCCAGCTGGACTGCCATTGTGACAAAGCTCACAGGCACCCTGAGGGAAACGGAAAATAATCTGGTGTGAACTTACTATGAATATCTTCACAGTAGGTCCACAGAGGCAAATCAAAGAGTCTCTCTTTCCCAGTGCAGAAATCAAATAATATTTCTCATGTTGATGTCATGCCTTTCACTTGTGACCTGAACAAGAGCAGGAGTCCCTCAGAGCCCTTGAATCCCATGTGCTCTGGGACCTACCCATAGCTAGGGCACCAGTAACAGCCATATTACTATCAACTTCAGTTTGAGTTACTATAAGACTTCACCATGATAAACTCCAAAAAATTGGAAATTCAAATTTTGTTCCTTATAAGAGTACGGAAAGGATAACGTTCTCAGAGGCCTTGACACTGGCAGTGATGGGGAGGGTTTGTACACATCTTGAATTTAGGTTTCAACCAGAAAGCCTTCGTTGATGCATCATCTAAAATGCAGTTAAAGGAGTTCTTTTCTTCTGGATTTTCTACACATACATAGTAATTGATCCACAGAATTCAAGTAGATGAAGCTGTTCCCTCCCTACCAGTCAGGAATATGGAAAAGAGGGACCGGAAAGGCAAACATGGCTGTGCTCTGGCAAACAGTGTGGTAGAGGGAAGAGAGAGGCCAGAGCACAGCTGCTGGCAGAGACGAGAACAGAGGGCGGGCGCATCTGCCCAGGCAGAACTCATAAGGGAGACGGGGGCAGTTTTATGTGATGGAGAATGGGGTTGGGAGGTGGAGGGGAGAGGTGCGAGACTCAGACATGAACGGATCCAGTGTGTTTAGAAGGCCCGGAAGTGGGATTGTGGCTGTGGTGTAGGGGAGGTGGCGCTGGGGGTCAGGAGGGAGCCAAGATTCTGACTGGTGCTTGGGATCGGTTTACGTAGAGCCAGTGAGACCTGCTTAGCTGCTTAACCTAATCCCACTTTCAGTGAAATGATCACATTAGGCTTTAGGACTCTAACTCTGGCTGTTCGAGGGCACACAAAGGAGCAGACACAGGAGGATGAGCCCAAGGGGAGAGGAAACAGGAACCTGTGGTGAAAGATGCCGTGGGCCTGAACAGAGAGTGGGAGTGAGACCAAGTCCCAGGTTGGACCTTCGTCTTCAGGAAGTGCCACTGACTGGCATTTAATGCAGAGCGTGTGAACATTTCTGATTTCTGCCATTAACCGACTTACTTCAGAATCTTTCACATTCTTTCCTGTAATGGGCACGCGTTGAGCGGCCGATCCTGTGCTGGGTAAGGTAACACAGAAGGTGGCAGGATACGAATATTGAAAGGTGATGAATTTTCAAGTCCTCTTATGGGACAGTCAGAAAAATAATGGTGACACAACTGGCTGGGTGTCTGCCAAGGTCTACGAGAGCAGAGATGAGGCTAACTGGTGCTACCAGACTGTAGCACCAGAGATTCTGTCACCGGAATCTCCAGGTGGAGGGCAGCCAGGTATCAGAGCACATCAGCCAGGTGCAAGGTTTTAGTCTCATGTAACTAGATTCAGAAACTGTCTGCAGATGAGAAAGGGCTTGGTCAGGATCGACAGAGGAGGAATCTGGGTGTGTAGGGACTGGGACAAGTCCTGATAGCTGAGGCCTGGTCCTAAGTTGGCCAGCCAAGAATGTGCCAACCTGGAGAGCCAACCAGGGGATGTCTGGCGAATTCCTCCTGGACAGCCTTTAGGCAGTGTGAGCGAGCAGCATCGCACCCTAAGGGTGTAACCTAAGAACTGAGAGAAGCTCCTCCTATGTAAGGCATAACTCAATAACTGCCATCTTTGCATCTCCAGGCTGTGTTTTAGAAGTCTACAAAAGGTCACAAACTGAATTCACCTCTGTCTCTAACACTGTGGGGGGACTCTTGGCCTTCCCACCACTCTGAATCCCTGTGTGCCTCCAAATGTGCTGATCAAGCCATCAAAAGGGCCCCCAGAGCTTCATTCTTGGAGGTGAGAGCATGCTGTAAACCTAACCAAGGCCAATCCTGCAGCGAGACAGAGCAGGCCATAGGCTTCGCAGGGCCACAGGCCACAGCTGGGAAGACAGCTGGAGGTGCCCAAAGCATCTGTAGCAGGACAATGGGCCTCAGAAAGCTGGCAAGGGCTCCAGAAGCAGACAAGGGCTGGGGCAAGCCATGAGATACAGGAATGCTGTGAGCATAGGATGGCTAACGAAACCACTGGGAAACCCTGCACACCTAGCAGCCCCAGACGCACAGAGACTTGATAGGCCCATCTCACACCATCAGAGGGTGTGTGAGCATCTTGCAGTGCTGTCAGGGCTCAGGGTCGAGAGACAGAGGCAACTGCTGACCCCAGGCACAGCGGACTTGCTGAGTTAAGGTGCGTCAACGTGTTATGTAAATAAGCTGCTGTGTGTAACTGTCTCATGTGTATAAATGAGTTGGTACATGAAAGTATTATGTATATAAATGATGTGGTATATGCAAATGGATAATGCTTATAGATGAATTAATGTTTATAAAGTGCTTTGAACCTTCCTCAGCACTGAGCAGTAGGGAAGTATTAGCTATTGTCTCGATGACACCAGAAAGAGGAATGCGGTGCCCTTTCAGGTGGGACTCGAGTCCGATGGAGGGACACTAATCCGAGTGGGCTAGTAGGAGGAGCTGCACCCAGCGCCTCAGTGTGCAGATGCCATCACCATCCTCATTTCGGGTTTGCTCTTCTCAGGGGGAGGAGCAGCACACACACCACATGGCTTCTCTCTGTGGCTGCAGCCGCTCATGCTGTTCCCCAAATGTCCAACTCTCCCCTTCCCGCCCACCTACTCACTGTCGATTTGTGCCTGTGAAGTTGCTGTCTGTTTATCAACAGGCCCAGATCCAGCTGGAAATGGCTCTGGGCTGTTGGGCTTCAACAGCACCTGCCATCTGCCTCATGGTCCTTGATAAACACCACAGCCACCCATCACTGAGCGCCTGGGGTGCACGGCGACCAGCACTGGGGGCGGCAGTCACCCTGCCTCTAGGGCTGTGGTTCCCCAACAGCGGCTGCTGCACACCAGGCATCCTTTGGGCCTGGGGTCCAGCTCAGCACCACAGAATATGACCACCATGACGTGGAGACGCCTGTAAGGGCTAGGAGTGGGGAAGGAGGGACAGTGACTGTGCCCAGAATGAGCCGGGGCTGGAGGGAGTGCTGTCTTCCAGGAGAGGCTCAGCTGACAGCAGTTGTAACAACCTGACATCCACATGATGGGTCCTTGGGAGGGCGGAGACTGACAGGTTGACAGGCTTGAGTTTCCTGCTCTTCCAGAAACTTGCAGGGTCTCCAAGAACCTCCAAGAAGTGACGGGAGAGGTTTCATAAAAAACCTAAGTTCTCTCTTTGCTGTTCTTCGAAATAATTAGGCACAGAGTGCTCTAAGAGGATTAGCACGCAGTGATTTTTGAATTTTAAAGCAGCCTCCGCAAACAGGATGACAAGTGGAGTAATACCACAAGCTACATTTTTATTTCACAGGAAAGGAACCAGATAGCAGGTCATCAGGAGGAACATCCCACCTGAGCTCAATAAGCCTCTCTCCTGTCTCAGGGAGAAAACTGTTTGGACAGGACCCAGGATGTCTTGCGGGCCTCTGCGTCCCTTTTGGGAGGGTAACCCCCCCGGCCTGAATTGAATGACATCTGTGTATTAACTCGAATCAGTGTGACAGGAGATGGCAGACACGGCCCTTCCTGCAGAGCACATGCCCCAGGGTGCAGGGCTCAGAGGCAGGTGACGGGAGACCCAGCAGCCCCGCAAAGAGCCAGGGCGTGCGGACAGACAGGGAGGCGCAAAGGGCCTGTGTGTCAGCGGCACTTGATGTGGCACGAAACCCTCCTGCCTGAGCCCAAATGGTGAAAATATTGACTGAAGAAAACCAGACCAGCCTGAGAATAAAGCAAAAACCCCCATTAAGGGGAAGTCAAAAGAGTTAAGATGCTGTGTACCTGTACAAGCTCTCCATAGTAGATGTAATAATTATGTACTGCAAACATGTCCTAATAGATATTTTTGTAATTCTTTAAAGAATTCTATAAAGAATTCTATAAAGAAGCCTTTATATCTTAATTTTATTGTCAGGAGCCCACAGGCCCAAGGACTCAGAAAACACAGAATGACTTTCAGTGTACATATTAGGATGAGTTGTTTTTCCCATAGCATCTGACAAGAGATCGGTCTGTCTAGGGTTTGGGAGCATCTTCTATATATTAAACTTCCGAGGCAGAAAATGCGGGAACTGACCCAGCCTCTGATCACACTTCCCAAGCACTGGGATGCAATCGAGGCGCTCAGACTGACAGTCTGTGTGTGACAGGGCTGCGTGTTTGCCTTGCAAATAAACGCATCTTCTCATGCACTGTGCTGTTATCGCAGTAGAGTGGCTCCGATTGAACGCACAGAGAGGCCAGGCAGGGTGCTGGCCACATGTTGGGCCCGGCCCTGAAGCCTGGTGGGTGCAGGTTCTGAGTGGGCAGACCTTTGTGTCGGAGCTGCCTGCCTGGCTACACAGCACAACTGATCACTGCACTTCCCAGAGGCGCCCAGTTTAACTCAGCACAATGAAGGAGGAGGCCATGTTGGTCTTTCCTAAGGCTTCACTCATACTTTGTACATACTGGCTAAGTGCCTCGAGTGATGTGCGTACGTGTGTGTGTGTGTGTGTGTGTGTGTGTGTGTGTCCCCAACTTTATCTTCCCCGTGGGCTCCCTCCCCCTCTCTCCAGCCCTGTTACTCTGTGGAGGGGAAGCCACTGCCTAAATCCCACCGGAGCTAATCTGAGCCCTTCCCAGGAATTTTTGAGTCTCCAAAGAAGACAGGAGTCTATCTGGGCTGCTGACAGAAGCGTCAAGGTAGGATGTGTTAGAGCTGCTGTCGGCTGAGGGGAAAGCTGGTCTGAAATGAAGAAGAATGAAGTCAAAATTTTGGTGGAAACTCAAATAAGTGACCAGGAAAGGAAGACTTCCATAGGCCCTGTTTCCAGGCCTTCCTGTTACGGTTTGGGCCTGTAAGACTCCAGTGTCCCTCCGATCATCTACACTACCTGGAAGGTTGAGTTTCTTTGGCTTAAAATAGAAGCCTTCCAATTAATTCAAAACCCCTTAATGCTTCTTTTTTCCCTTCTTTCCATCCTCATTCCAAACTACATCTACGACATATATTACTCAAAATAACTTGGGACTCTCACTATCCTTGAGTCTACCTGCCTATCTGAACAGGGGTAGGTATTCTCAGAGCAGAGTGGGAAATGACAGAACCTGAAAACACATGAAGTTTCTCCCACTGCATTGAAAGCAGAATGGAGAATACGTAAGTGCTGCTGGAGATAGACAATGGCAATCTAGAAGAAGAGATGCCTCTCCATCTGACCTTGCACAAAGCCCCTCGTATCTCCCCATATACAACTTCCTTAACACATACTTCCAGAGGGATCCCACCCAGAACAAAAGATGTGTGAGTTCTGCTGAGAGAGTGGCTCTATGATCACAAATGTTTTGCATGTTGCCACGACTCATTCATAGGAACTAATTGCAAGGAAAATGCATGTAGCACATCAAAGGGTTAAAAGCCAAACAAAGATACAGCATTCCCTGACTGCTGCATGATCAGCTGTCACCACAGTGCGTTAGGAATATGGCTGGAATATTATAGTGTGCTTCATAAAAAGGGGTGCAAGAGAAAGCTCCCCAGGAAGCCAATTATCTTGCATAAATTTCAGTCTTATCTGCCATGATAAGCCAAAGGGACGATAACAATAATAGGTATTTTTAGTTTGAGTTGTCTACCTGAAGAATGACTTTTAGCTCTTTGGAATAGCAGTTTTGGGGATTCTTAAGGGAAGGGGCCATTTTTAACTCATCTGAATGCCTCAAAATAACTGGCACAGAGAAGACACATAGTACAAGCTTTGTGATAAAACGATGAGGGGCAGAAAGATCGATGGATGGATGAGAGTGGGAAGGAAAAAAACAAGAGAGGTAACCACAGAACAGCTCTGTTATACTCGGTATTGTAATGGATTTCACCAGCGAGTTCAATCTCTCTGTATTTTTTTTTTTTTGCCATAATAAAATATCTGAGGGCTAGATGCTTTTCAAATAAAAATAATTTCATTGAGTTTAAAGTTTGGAGGTCTAAAAACATGGCCCTGGCACCTGGTGGTTCTAACAAGGGCTTTTAACTCCACCCCAACAGGGATGTCATGCGGAGGGGAGGTAACACGGAAACATAGGAAGCCAGAAAGACATGGTCCCCCCTCCTCTCTGAACTTAACACAAGTCCCAAGGAACTGAGTGCCCTTTCCCCAAGGTGCCCTCAGCGCCCTGGTCACCTTTCACTAGGCTCCGCCTCTTAAAGATCATCCACCTCTCGGCAGGGCTAGACCGAAGACTAAGCTTCTAGAACATGAAGGGAACAACCACATCCAAACAGCATGTCTAACACGGGACTGCAGTTGTAAGGGGCTGCAGTACGAACCTTCAAACAGCCTAAAGACTCCAATAAACTCCATGAAGCAACGACAGCGATATAAGGCAGTGAATGGACAATGAGAAAAACCTTGCCAAGGATAGTGTGTTATGAAGCACAGAGACAAGGAGCCTGGTCAGGGAACAGAAAGTGTGCACTTGGCCCTGTCTGGAAAGCAGGTGGTTGTGGCAGACACAGCAGTGAGAACGGCCAATGGCGGGAGAGGTGCAGGAGCACAGGCCATTCAAGATGGTGGCCCGAGTTCCAGAATCGCTGTAGCTGCCAGCAGTGTCTCTGTAGACTCTGCCATCAACACATTTCTTCAAAAAAATTGAAATTCAGACTTCTGGGTGGTCACTGATATGAGGTCCAAACAGAATTCTCAGGGGAACCAAATCACCCAGATGCTTCAGCACAGGCCAGTGGGGATTAAATTTCCAATCAGTTCCCGCGTTCCTGGTCTCCCTTTGCCCTAGTTTTTTTTTTTTTAATCTTTATTGGTACATTAAATATACACATCATGATTGCACTACATAATGGGGATTTGTACCAGTATAAGACACAACTTAATTCTCATTTTTCCCATAGCCCCACCCACCCTACCACCCCCCCATATATATAAAATTTGTTTCCTTACTTTTTTGTTACAATCTCAACATTGCCCTAGTTTTTATTATTCAAGAATAGGGATAAAGTACAATAATGTTTTCTTCCACAGAATGTAGGCCTTTGTGTTTCGTTTTGGTCCTTTAGAACTCATTGTGAATAGTAGTTTAATTTCACTGGTTTGTTTCACCCACTAAAGCACAACCCACAATCTGTTTTTAGAACAATACAACCACAAAGGACCGGAGGTGATTTTCGGAGAGAGGGGTGGGACTGTCAGTGACAGAGGTGTCCACCACCACACAAAGGCAGCTGCTCATGAATCTGCCTGGCGTCCAGTGCTGGTAACTCCCTTCCTGAGCTGCCCATGGGTGAAGTTTCTTTCGGAACAGTGGGTTGTTGAATGAAGCACAGAGGCCAAACCAGGGAGTGAGAGAGAGACTCGGAAGAACACTATCCTTTGCTCTTTCTGAAAGCAACTATAATCATCCTGCCTTGGTTGGTTTTGTGTGTAAAGTCCAGTTCTTAAACTTCGAGGCCACTATGGTGTGTAGAGGTCAGCATCACACACTAAGGAAGAGCTGGCCTCATGTATAGCCGAGATGGACTTACATCAAGCCTGGTGAGGGAACACAGAGGGTTAACGGCGAGAGGATTTTTATTTCAGAAACTATTTAACAGTCTGAAGAAAAATATGTGTTGCTTTTAAGTATGTTTCAGAATGGCTTTCCCTCCCTAATGGTACATTTCAGCTCAATGAAGCATCAGAAAGGGTTTCAGATATTTTCTGTTTGATGCAAATCCTTCAGTAGGCAAAAGTAGCATTTTCAGCCTTGTGTGAAGCAGAAAGGAAAACTTTCTAATGAACTCAGCAGTTTAGAGCCACCACGTTTTAATAAAACTTTGCTATCAATTTCATTTTAATGAGATAATTATAACAAATCATGATTCACTTTCCTTTCAGCCATTAGCAAGAGAAAGACACAAGAAGACAAGACACTAGAACATTAGGCTAAAATATACCTACCATTCTCTTGATATCAGTAACTGTCTAATTGTGCTGAGCTTGACTAAAATGTGGTTTTTGGACAAAGAATGATCAAAAGCCCTCTCCTGGCGTTATGATCCATCTTATTGCCCTTTGGTTAATTGAGACAGTGGCATTTATTCCAGGGAGAATTCCCTCATTTTAGCTTATGTTTTCATTCCATAAGTCAAGATGCTAATTAGGAATTATAGGTATTCCAAGAGGTCCCAAGACTATCTTCCAATTATGGGAAAGACTGGGACCTTTTTAAAAATACACTTATAAATTTTTTTTCCTTTTCCTCCGCCTTCTACACACACACACACACACACACACACACCCTTATCATCTTCAGTTACCTAAAAAATATAGAGCTAGTGGAATTGAGGTCGAAGGCCACAAAATGGAAAATATGAGAAGAACATGGTTTCTCCTCCTTAGAAATTTATAACCTACTGAAGGAAAATGCAAAAGATCTTTCACTGGAAATGCCAGGAACTAAACAGAGCTCACCCACAGATCTTTCTCAGGCAGGAGCCCACTGACAGCTGTGAGGCGGGAGGGCTGCACGTCCCTGACACTCTCCAGAGGACCCCAACGCTCACGTGGAGCAAGGAGAGAACTGGCAGAGGCAGAATCTCCAAGAAGCTGGCTGATAAATTTCGCTCTGTCTGCGCAACTTGGAAGCTACAATAACAAGCCTGGAATATGAGACAGGAAACTGGGCTGTAGGACCAAAACGACTGCTCGCTGGGGTCGTTTTCACCCCATTTGCTCTGGTTAGATTATCTCAAGAAAAAGCCAGAAAATGAGCGCTTTCTGTGTAGAAATGTGCCATCCCATCAGAATCTGAGCTAATTAAACGGAAAGTACTGCTTAGTCCTTCTAGTTCTGCAGCCGACAATGACAACATAACAAGATACCCATACCACTGGACCAGCAGAATTAAAGGCAGTTATATTCATCCTGAAGAATAAAAATGACTCCACGTTTGTTTTACACGTCTTTATGACTTTTCTGTCCAGTGGCCTTCAATGGAAAGCATCCTTTCTAATAAATTTTCCTTCATTTACAAAAATGACCACTGCTAAATTCAGTGGTAACCTAGTGAGGGGTGTTGAAATAGTTGGCCCTGACTCAGAGCGTTTGCATTTGCCCTTCATATGTCTCAACAGCTGCATTTTCTGAGCTCTGGGTACCTACAGTGACGCCGCTGCCTACTGCGCATGCGCAGCCCAGAGGCTGGGGCACATTGAAAAGACCGTTTCTCCAAAGTGTCTTTTCTCTTGAGATGTGAATTGGAGAAGGGTGCAGAATAAGAAATTTTTTAAAAAGGAGAGAAACTCCAACCAACCACTGAAACTACCTGACTTCAGCAGACTCAACCAACACTGCCTGAGCACAGAAAAGAATAACTTAAGTTAGGAGCGAAGGTCACATGAGTTTATTTCCCCAAAGAGCTAACAATTTAATTTAAAAGCTATCAGGCTGGCGATCGTGATGAATGGGGGTGTATTGTTTATGCACGGTTCGTCCCCATGCGCAACACTCACTAAAATAGGAGAGAACTCACAACCCACTTTTCTTGTAACACTTTAGTGTGTAAGGATGGAATGGTAATGGTGAGTGACGGGTAGGACCCAGAATTTTCCATCACATTTGAATTCTTTATTTCATATATAAAATGAATTTTAAAGGCTGGCTCAAGTCTTTGCATTTCTCTGTGATAAAGCTTTAGGATGGGGAAGGTCAGAAATGATAATGAGGCATTGGATAATTTGCATTCTGTTTAAATAACCTGCACCTTGGTGGGCTGGAAAGCATGAAATTTTTCTCCTTGATATAATGTGGAATCACTTCCCAAACAAGTGAGAGCTGTACTCACCACCTCTCTTTGTTAAATGTATGAATACCAGCCATCACAGTCCCTTTTAAAATGTCTTACTTTAATTTTTTAAAATCTCATTGTTCTCCTCTCCTTATAATCAGAACACCAAGTGAACAGAAATCTTATCTTTCTTCCACACAGTTTCACACAGATTTAGTAACTGGATGACTCCTAGCCCCAATGCTAATAAATCTATAAAGGAAAAGAGTCTCTATCTAAAAGCACACGTATACTATTTTTCCCCTATACTATTGGTTTAGACATTGAACAAAAGGATGTTTAGAGTTAAATTAAACCCAGACAATATAGGACATGAGATGAGATGAATATGTGTGTATGTGTGTGAGAGAGAGATTAGATAGATAAGTACACAGATAGACAGATGATAGATAGATAGATAGATGGATGGATGGATGGATGGATGGATGGATAGATAAATAGATAGATAGACAGATAGATACACAGATACATAGATAGATAGATAGATAAGAGACAGACAGACAGTGACAGAGAAGTATATAAGTTCTTCTGCAGGTCAAAATACCCTGACACTGAGTTTGACAAACAGTGTTGAATAAGAGATAGATGGTTTAAAATTGAGGATCAAGGAGAACAGAACAATGGCTCCTGCTTGTGCCACAGAGGAAAAATAATGTGTCTAGACAGGCAGGGCCACTTCTACATCCCGCTCTGACAGCTCCACTGTGCGGCCTGTGTTGGGGCTGCACTGCCCACAGAGGCAGACTGGGCTCAGTGCAGGGCTTCAGGAAAGCACGTGCAAGTGGACATGGGTGCCAACAGCCAGCCACCCTGAACAAGCCCACACAGCTTGAACAAGCCCACGGCTCAGCACAGCCGGCCTCCACGGCAGCCTGAGGGAAGGAAGTGGCACAGGGCACCAGGGGCTGAGGCTGAGGGCACGGAGACACATCCCAGGTGCCTCAGTTTATGGACAGCAACAATGCCACAATGTGGTCCTGTCTGGCCAACAGCCCCTGGGTCCTGCCCCTTTCCCTGGCACCTACTAAAGAACCTGGGACACAATGAGGCTTTCCGGTTACTTGCTGAGTGCATCGAGGGTGCCGAGCCCTTTGTGACCTGTCCCCAGGTTAGCTTTCCACGTCTCCTCTCTTCCTCTCTGCTCCATGCAATTGTTCCAGAGTCGATAGATCCTGTCCCTTTGTTCCCTGAATCCACCGTAAGAATTTTCCAATATTCTCGAAATGCATTTAGGGGACAGGGCCGGGTGCCACTCAGATGACTGACTGTCATTCTTTGGAGGCTTTTCTGCTCCTCTTCCTTTCATGCCTCATGTGTTTCCCCACTAATACTCCAGATTGAGAAGACGAGACCCATCCAGAGGTGCGTTGTCATTGATCCCACACACTCACGATCACTCCTGTTCTCCCCTTTAGAAGCATTCCCGCATGCGCGGCACAGCTGCAGAGCTATGTCCTCAGCGAGTTAAACAGATAACGGGCTCGGCTCCAGAAACTTGAAATCCAAGACAAAGAGCTCTGACATTAAGCTGTGACATACTAACAAATGAACCTTAAACATGGTTGTTAATTAATTGAGCAAACAAATTTCATGAAGAGCATTTACTAACTTAGGGAAAGGAACCATTTTCAAACAGATTAGAGGTATCATTTTCATATAAGCCAAATCAATGAAATATAAATTGGGTCTAAGCTGCTTTGATCCACTAATCATCTTTATCTACTCATTAAGAATGTCTCTCCAAGGCCACTTAGTAGAATTGTTTCTTTGTACAATGGGAAAGTTAGAGTCACTTCAAGTCTATAATTCTGACTTTTCATTAAAGCACACTGTCCCTCAATATTGGAGGAAATGGGTGAAATATTCCTGTGTGATTGGGAGAAGGCACTATAAAGACTGGCATGCTTCCTTATCCATCCTTGCAACCCTAGCATGTGGCACTGTGCCCGACCTACAGTACATGCTTAGTATTTTTGTGTTTATCTGCTTATTATCCATGTATTTGTTGAAGGCATTGAGGTTTCAGCCCAGGGCCTTTGCCCTGAGCTACCCAGGCAGCCCTTTTTTATTTTGAGACAAATTCATGCTAAGCTGCTTGATTACATCAGCCGTGCTTGGATTTGAAATCCTCCTGTCTCGGCCTCCCAGAATTCTGGGGTTACAGGCATGTGCCACTATGTCCAGGGCTCAGTAAATATTTACTGAGCATCAGAACTGCTTTAGAAGCTGAGGACCCCGAGATGGGCCAGTGTGAGTGCTGTGCTTCTGCTCTAAGTAAACTGAGGTTCCTCAGACTTTTCCAGCGCTTCCTCAGAACTTTTTCTTCAAAAAAAGTACTTCAATAGCCAGTGATGTTCTGTTACCACTGTGGTCCCCTGGTCAACTTATCTCTACCCAAGGCTTCTTCCTTCCTTCTTCCTTCCTTCCTACTTCCTTCCTTCTTCTCCCCCTTCCTTCCTCTCTCCCTTCTTTCTTTCCCTTTCTTCCTTCCCTGACATAGGAGTCTCATTGTATTACCTAAGCTGACCTCAAACTTGCAATTCTCCTGCCTCAGCCTCTTGAGTATCTGAGATTGCAGGTATATGTCACCACCCCTGCTCATTCTCCCCAAGATTTTAAAGGGTCATGTGCCACACAGTAGAAAGTACTGTGGGTTTAATGGTCTTGACTTCTGACCCTGACTCTGAAGCTACTGGAAAATCTTTTACCCTCACCAGACCTCCGTTTTCTTGTTCATTAAGCAAGAGGACTGCTCTAAATAGACCCACAAAATGTCTCCCATGCCCACAAAACCCTCCTGGGTGTCCAGAGGAAGAGGTCATGGGTGACAAGACCCACTGAGCCATGGCCAGGCTGGGTAACAGACTCGTGTCCTGGGGCTACCACCGAGGTCCGGGCATCTTTGCTGTTCCCCATCCAGACTCCAGGAGGCCCCGGCTCCAGTTGAGAGTCAGCTGCTTTGGACAATTCAATCCATCTCAGTGACTTCAAATATGCCAGTTTATAAATAGCACCCATTATTGGCTTTCTATATTAAACACCACTGTATTTCTTCAAGCTATTAAAATATAAATTATTCAGCAGAGATAAATGGATGAGAATCTTCCAAGTGGGTAAAGAAAAGCTGCAATTCCTAATTATAATGAAATATTGGTGCAGGTGGACAGCAGGAGTGGCCAGACAGACACTGAGATGGCAGGGCAGAGTGAAAATTTGCCAGCAGTGTAAGCATCGGACATTCTCTACGAAAAAGGCAGCGTTACATGCGACTTGGTAACTTCTTGCCTTACTCACAGCACAGATTTAAATCTCCCAAGTGTAGCATTACGACCGTCTTCCCAAGAACATGTCCCTTCTGGCTGTCCCTTGTGCCCCATCACTGTCCCCTCATACTCAGACAGACAGACAGTAGATTTAGCTCCCATGTGGCCACTGGTCAGATAGAAGCCTCACCATCCCCCGCCCTCATGGCCCTCAGGCTAATGCCCCATCCATGACATTCCAGAGTAAGAGAGTCTCTTTAGTTTTAAACAAACAAATGTATGATTTACAGACTTTAAATCACTACATCTAGCACATCATGAAATCCAGATGCAACCAGTGCCCTTTCCCTCCAAACTATTTTTAACAAAGTGTTGGGTTAACCTGCTGGGTGCAAATGCTCTTTCCATTGATCTTAAAGCCCTGATATCCTTATCTTAGAATTCCAAGGAAAAGCAGCAGGGGCAGGGAAGAAGGGGACAGAAGGCTTTGGACTTGGGGCCCTGGCTCATCTGAAGCTGTATCCACAGTCACCCTTTCAGGCTAGTATAACACCCTCAGGAAGACAGTTTCTGATGTGGTTAATTGCGAAGTGTCCAGGACACCTTCAGACTGGGTCGCACGAGAGCCCAGGCTAACCAGCAGTCTGCTGTCTCCTAAGATATGATGTGAATATTTCTTCACGTTTATTTACAGGAAAAGTGGGACATTGTTTAGAGCTGAAAGCAAGAGACAGGAAGTCTAAGGCAGTCAGCTCCAGCACTATCATTCCAAACTTAGCAAAATAAAGTCTATGCACACTTAGAAATGGTTAAGATGATCAATTTTATGCTGTGTATATTTTACCACAATTAAAGAAAATAAAACCCCTGCATTACTGAGACCCACGTGTCTGAGACAAAAGCACATCAACTCTCCCTTTTCTCCCTGTCTTTAGTGGCCTCTACCCACTGTGCTCCCTCTCGGAGAAGTCTTCGTCCCACACTGCTTTCTTCAAATGTTCCCACATCTGGTGATGATGGAGCAGCCCTTAGACACACTTCTGCCCTGCAGAGAGTGGGTCTGACTTTACCTCAGGGGTTGGGAAAAGCATCAGCCAACAGCTACCTGCTTCCCCTGACACCATGGAAGATTCCAGAAGCAGACACTTCCCATCAGAGTAACAATTCTCTATTCGACTCAGTCTTCAAATTTAAACATTTTGTGGGAAATCATGATAAAGTTAAGGGCTTCCTAACGAGGTGGCGAGGTTGGGCGTGAGAAATAATGGAAAGAGGTGATGGGGGGTGGATAACAAAGAAAGTAATGCCGGGTGCTGGGATCAACTCCTGAAGGTCCAAGGCCTTGCGAAGATGCAAACCTGGGCATGTTGAGGTGTCAAGTGCACAGGAAGTCAGTGTCTGAATCAGTAAAATCACCAGTTGCGCAGTTTCACTGCTGCTTTCCTCAGCCGGAGCAGCAACTTCCGTTGTATGTACCATCTTACTTCCGATAAAAACAAAAAATGAAATCTCACCTTCTTCAGCTAAATGTTTTCAAACATCCCAGCCAATTTATCTATTAAGGAATACGCCTTAAGTTACTTCTCCCAGACATTTATCTCAGAAAAAAGTTTAGAGGTGACATTTTAAAATAAAGTTATCCCCAAGGTAGTTGAGCAATATCTCTTAACAGTGTTCCTAGGTGTCTTTCTAAGTCTTTATAACAATTCAAAATTGCATTTCTTGACTAGGAAGGCATGACTAGAAATGCTCCCCAGCACTACCATCAGGTTTAGATACAGAAAGTGTGATTTCTCCAGAGAGGAGAATGACATAAAAGCGCCACAGGGAAATCAAGATGTGTCGTGTCTTTTTCCTGTACTGAGTCTTCTCTGGTCTCCCCCCTCTGCCTTTGTCTCTTTGCATATTTTCCTTAAATGGTTATTGGTCTGTTGAACACTGTAAAGCTGGTTTTTATCCCTATCAAAAAATTTGATCAGATCTCCAACAATTTGAATGTGTTAATTTACTACTTAGTTTATGTAATTAAAGAAAATTTTATAGTATCTAGTCCTCTTTATTCATTGGGGATATATTCCAAGACATTCTATGAATGCCAGAAACTCTTGATAGAACTGAACCATATATATGAATATATATGCATATATATGCATATATATATGCTTATATATATATATATGTTTTTTATATGTGTGTTTTGCATATACACAATGAAGTTTAACTCAGAACTTAGCCACAATAAGAGATAAACAACAATGATAAAACTATCATAATATATTAGAACAAAAGTTGCTTAACACCTATGAATGATTTATTTCTAGAATTTTCCACGTAATGTTTTCAGACAGAGGGGGACTATGAGCAACAGAGGTGGTGTAAAGTGGAACCGTCGACAAGGTTGTGCCACTGGACCTCCAAGCCAGTTTCAGTTTGTCTTCTTTCTTCCCTGACACTTTCTTATTTGCACAAGTTGGAGCCTTCATTTTCTTTCCCAAACTTGACTATACCACACGCACTGAGCAGATGGTAGAGATGGCAGATGGCACCTACCTTGCCCAGGCCTGGAGTGTCCTTCACCTTGCTGACAGCCCTCAGCAGACAGGGCGGGGCCGGGGGAGGGGAGGCCTGCAGGATCCCACTGAAGCTAGTGGCAAAGAGCGGTGTCTCTGCGACGGAAGAAGTGGAAGGTCGATGCTTCTTCTTTTTGGAGGACAGATTTAACTTCTGGGCAGCTCTAGGGAGGGAAACACAGCAAAGGGATAATAAGGGGAAAATCATTGTACAGTCAGATAAGTGAGGGTTATTTTTTTCTTTCTCTTAAGAGCCTCCCTAATCGTTCTTTCTCTCTCCCTCAGCATCCTCTGGAGTAGCCCTTTGTACAACACAGTAAACTTAATGAGCTACCCACTCATTTATACAGCAGAAAAAAGCCACCAAATCACATGGGTCTGCAATCATAATTTACAAAGAAGTGTTTGTTATCCACGGACACTTGGCTGCAGCATGAATAAAGCCAGTCATATTGGAGGAGAAACAGCACCTATTAGGTTAATCATTCCATAACTTCTCTAGTATAAACTCAAGTGTGAAGAGCCCTGTGAGCTCATTTAAAAACCGTAACACCTTGTAAAGCCCAAGCCAGTCTGATGAAGAACCATGTGGCCACTAATCAGGGCATGCAATGTCTGCGGCTGTGAAAGAAAAGACAAGACCCAGTGTGACAGGGACGTTATAAATCACACACGTCCCAGAAACATAACACGGAACAGAAAGCCCACACCAGCAGGGTGCAGTATGCTGGAACTCGGAGCTGCTCAGGTGGGTACGAGGCCTCTGTGCAAAACAACCTTTTAATAAAAAACTCAACTCGTGGGCCAAGTGCAAGGAGTGAGGGTCAAGGGGACAGAGAGACATGGAGGGTGCAGACAGGGACAAAGAGGGGGGAGGTTCTGTCACATCATGAGAATGCGAGTAGAGAAAAGAGGGAAACAGGGCAGAGGCACTTCACACTCCACTGCACTCATTTCTGAGTCAATTCTTACCGTTTTCACATACTACTCTTTCCTAAGTACTCCGTTTCCTTATCAGATATTCTTATCAAACATCTGAGATGCTGCTTGAAACTAACAGGCTGCCATGACTTTGTTCTTCAGATCCAAACCTTATAATCCATCCAGTGTTCTCGGTAATTACAGAGCAGGTCACAAAACAGCCAGGTTGGAAAGACAAATTCAGCATTGTTTGTACCTCCTCTCCCTCCCACATCTCTCTTAATGAGCTGGAAAAGTTGGTTTTAATTTCATTTCAGTATGTAGCCTGCTTTTGACAAATCCCCTGAGCCACACACAGTGAAACCACCACTTACACAAACAGAGCAAGTGGCTTTAGCATTTCAGAGCTTAATTTTTCTTAGCATTAAGCCTATTTGTAGTAGGAGAGAAAGAAAGAAGGATGGGTACGCGGGGATGGAAGATGCCCTCCCGTGTCCCCATGCTGTGTGCTAACCTCAGGGAACTCTACAGTCGCTGCAGTGTAAGGAAACAGGGAACGAAGGGCGATGCAAGGTCATTTCCACAATCGGCCAAAAGAGAAAAAGCTAGGAATCTGTTTCTCCTGATTTCATTGCCATAGTCCCTGATGTGGCCCTTCTGAAATTAAGGGTGAAATGGATTTATTCAGTGCCTCGTCTGGTGTTCCTCCTGGCAGGTGTTACTGCTCTTTGTGAAGTGTTCTCTAAATGAACAGCGACCCGTCCGGACTTTGTGTGTCAGTCCGCGTGTCAGCTGGCGGCAGGAGATCTCGCCGCTGACACCTCGGCCTCCCTCTGCTCAGTGATCCTTTGTGGGCTGCAGGCCAGGCTGACACTGCTCCGAGAGTCAGAGGGAGGAGGGCCCGCGATGCCTGCTTGGGGCTGAAAGGAGGCTCTCACTTGTTTCTTCCTAGGATTCTTTACACTGAAGAAAAGGCCCAGGCAGCCCCCTACATTCCCAGTCCAGGCAGGGAGACCCCACCAAGGACAGAGTGAGGAAGAGACCCTGAGCAGCAGAGTAGAAGTAGTGGCCTGGTGCCTTTTTCTTTTCTGTTATTATCTGTTACTCAGGCCAACGTCCTTATACCATAGACACCCTCAGAGGAGGTCAGCAAATGTCCTTGCAGTTGAGGCGTAAACAGAACAATGTCCTAAGATGTCCCTCCTACAACACATTTCCTGGTCTACCAGGTCATCCCCAGTAGCCTGAAAACATGTCATTTCTTCCATCTTAAGAACCAAACACACATCGTGTGTTGGGTTCTCTTTCTTCATTCATCATGGTCAAAACCCATGGAAAATGTGGCCTGTAACCCCTTTATCCAATTCCTCCTCTGCTCATTTCCGCATTCTCCTTCAAGTCAGGCATCCGCCCGACCTCCTCTGAAATGTCTCTGGCCTAGATGTCCTCTTGTCCGGTCAGAACACGATCCTGCCTCTTTGATGCATGCACTTTCTCCTCTTCTTCTTGGAGGCTCCAGAGCTCGGCCTGTGGTCCCTTCACTTTCACCAACATCTCTTTGTGTTTTCTTCTGGGATCACAAATTAAATAACATCCTTACACTTACAGCTCATCAAGTTTATTTCCACTTTAGACCTCTTTCTGGAACTCTTTATCCAAGTACCTCTTCAACTCCACCTTGATATCTAAAAACACCTCAACTTTGCCATCTCCAACACAGAAGTCCTGATGGGTTCCAGCACAGTTATTAAGCACTCACCTTTCTTTACTTCACAAAATGATTCTTCCTCCTCCTAAGGACCCAGGCACCTCTGAATTCTCATACTTCACATCAAATCCACCAGGAAATTTTGTTGGCTTTAATCAACCATCGCTTTCCACCTTTACTGCCGCCATGCTGGTTTGGGCCACTAACTCTTTTTCTGGATTAGCTGAAATAATCTCCTGATTTCTTGCATCTACACCTACACCAGTCTATTCTCCACTGTCTGCTCAAAGTTATCCATCTGGTTCTCCATCTCATTCAGAACAGAAGTAAAATACTTACAATGTCACCCAAGGTCTTACATAATTTGTCCTTCGTCCCTCATAGCAGGTTATTTCTCTATTAATCTCATTGATGAGTTAAGAAAAAACTATCAGAATTATCAGACTGGCCATACCAGTCACCAGATCAGCCCAGTGCTCCAGACTCCTCACTCATTTCAACCTGAATGTTCTGCCATGGACAGAGATAGGCATATGACTCTCCTTTCTTTGAATCTTTAATTCAAATGGTACCTAATAAGGGGTAAACTTACCTCATTAATAAAACTATCCTGTTCACCATGCTTGGCAGTGATTCCCAAAGACGGCTGTATCAATACGCCCCTTCTGGGCCTTTCTTACAGCATCACACTGATGCTCCATCCTTGAGAGATGGGGTCTCTGTTCTTTATCTTTGAATCTGTGTGTGAATTCAAATCACCTTCCCCAGAAGAATCTACTGGGGATGATGCTGTATGACTTCCAACATTTGGTTACAAAAGGGGTATTATATCCACCCTGTTCACTATTTCTTTCTCAGCCACTTGATCTTGGCACCCAGCTTCCAGGCTGTAAGGAAGCCTAGGTTACGTAGACAGGGTCATGTGAAAAAGAAACTACAGACAATGATAAGTGATTATCATTGCTTTAGGCTACTAAGTTTTAGGGTAATTTATTACACAGACACAGTGAATGAACTGCTCACTCCCAGATTCTCAGCTTCCTATGTAGCCATCCCCAACCATGACACCTCTCATTAATACAGAAAATTATTATTGACTGTTCATTACCTGTTTCCTCAAAATGTAAATTCTAACAGGGCAGTGAGTTCAAAAATACTTGTCTACTGAGTGAATGAAATTTAGAGGAACTGACAGTATTTATCACAGAAAAGAGGAAACTGGAGAAAGAGGAAATATTCCTTTAAAGATTATGTTTGAAGTGAAAAAATGGCATGTTAGGAGTATTTTTTAAGAAGGGAATGCCAAATATTTTTATAGGTTATTTTTTCAGTCCCAGAAAAAAATCTTTTTTTTGAGCCAAGGTTTCACTTTGTAGTTCAGGCTGGCGCTGAACTCACGAGCCTCGCACGTGCAGCAGTCCTCCTGCCTCTGCTTTTCAAGTGCTGAGATTACAGCTGTGAGCCACCATACCTGGCATTGTGGTATTTGGTTACCAGGGATCGAACTCCAGACCTTGTGCTTGCCAGGCAGACGCCAAAACCATTGAGCTAAATCTCCAGCCCAGTCTCAGGAAATTTTGAGATACATAAATCACCCCCATTTAAGAAAGAAATGTGGCATAATGAGGTTAAATCCAGAAGGCTTTTAGTATATGATCTGAACTTGAACAAATAGTTTCTTCAGATGCTGTTATAGATTAGATTTAAAATGTTCCCAAAAGCTCCTGTGTGGGGGAGGTGCCTAGACCCAGGACCTCCTATATTCATGGTGGATTCACCCAACCCTGAGTTGAGTAGCTGATGTGCTGTTGGGAGGTTGGGCCTAGTTGGAGCTGAGTCACTGGGGGGCGTGGCCCTGAAGGATTTATTCTGGTCCCTGGCTCCTCCCTGCTCTTTCTGCTTCTTTCTGCCATAGGTTGAGCACTTTTTCCTACATGACACCTGAAGTGATGAGCCCAAATGAACTTCCTCTCTTTTAGGTTGCACATGATGGACACTGTACCTCACTGACAGGAAGGTAACTAAGAGATATTAAATAGGTAAGTACAGTCTCTACCACATAGTTGACACGCAATAATGCTGTCATCATCATTATTGACTTGGTTTCTGCATAGCAAGATATAGCAAAAATAGAACCTATTTTATAGGCATTTTTAAAGGAAAATAAGACAGTACTATCAAGAGTTTAGTATACTAATAATGGTACTTTGATATAATATGATAAGTATTGCTGCTAGAGTTAAATCTAGGTCTATGTGCTCTACATTGAACCATATTATCTTTAAGTAGGAATTAGATTTATATAATAAGCCTATCATAGCAAAAACAACGAACCATAAAAGCATGGTTACTTTATAATTATGAGAAACATTTTTTTA
>PVIR01024770.1:8363-25829 GCA_004026965.1 Petromus typicus | reverse complement strand
TGGTACTGATTGCTAGTGGGAATGAGTCTCCATGCCTGGCATTGTTATGTGGCTACCAGGGATTGAACCCAGGACCTTGCACTTGAAGGTAGGCACCAGAACCACTGGGCTAACTCTCTATCCTCTAACCTCCTGTTTTATTCCTTTGAGTGATTTTGGTGGATAGCTTATGCTATTGTTCCCTCTGTACTGTGTCATACAGGCTTCAGAGGAGTTGGGAGACTTAGAAGCCATTTTGTTGTTTTGTTTTCTCATCTTTCTTTTATTTTTGTTTGTCTTGGGTTGTTGTGTTCTGCTGAGGCTTGTGGGTATTTATAGTTTAGACTTTGCTGATAGTATAGACATCTCTCTAGTTGCTCTTCAGTGATGTACTTCAGGCATGCCTAACTATAATTTTTTGCCACAGCTCCAAGATCTGACTACCGTGGTTAATTTGGAGAGGGACAGGCAGTATAGTAAGTCCAATAGCCAAATTCTCTGGGGATGTGTACTAGTATTGTTGATGTCACAAAGGTAATATGAATGTTAGTGTACAGCAAAATTGTAACAATTATGTGACCTTGTTAATACTGCTAGAAGAAACTGTGGTGAGACAGGTCCTTGCCTTGCCTCCATTGTTTACGTTTCTATAGTGATCTTTCAGGAATTTCTCCTCACCAGAATGTTCTGTGAAGCTTCTCCCCCCTCTCAAGAATGTTCTATGCATCACCCCTCTGCTTCAGGAATGTTCTATAACTCCTCACTCTATGCCCAATGTATCAAAATACTTTGTGACTGTTTGAACTGTGGATGACCTTTCCGGAATGTTCTGTTACACTTCACCCTCTACTTTAGGAATGTTCTGTAACTGCCCTCTCCGTCAGTAAGCATGCTCAGGTGGCTTATGTTTCAGGAATGTTCTGGAACATTGCCACTTTGCTTCAGGAATGTTTTATAACTCTACACTACCCCCACCCTCAGCCTGCTTCAGTGAGCATCTCATCTACTCTGTAGATCTCTGTATAAGAAGGTTTTCATTTTGGTAGAGTGCTCAGATTCCTCTGAGGCTGCCAGGGACTTTCTGGCACAATGAAAGGCATCAAGAGATCACTGGACTTCTGAATCTTCAGTTAAAGAGATTCTTAACAGGGAGCAGCTGAGCTCTATAGCCACACTGAGCTGTAAGGCTCAGCTGTGCCTCAGAGCTGTGGTACTTGGCTGCAGTACTGAGCTGCAACACCTAACCAAAACACTGAGATGCTCTGTTCTGCTGCAATGATATAAAGCAAATTAGCTACAATATTATTGTCTCAAATAATCTGAGTGTTAACATACCATAAGAACCATTTATGGGGCCAGGGATTTAGCTCAGTGGTTCCAGCACCTCCCGTACAAGCACAAGGTACCTAGTTTGATTCCTAACTGTAATTTGTGGTTTGTGGTAACCACATACCACAATGCTGGGCATGGTGGCTTACACCTGTAATCTCAACACTTAGGAGGAAGAGGCAGGAGGATTGCTGTGAGTTCCAGGCTTGCCTACATAGTGAGCTCAGGGACAGCATGAACTACAAAGCGACACCCTGTCTCAAAAAAAAAAAAATTTATGTACTACCCTAAATTTTAGAGATCTGCAATCAAATTATAAACATTAGGACAATCCTAGTCTTAACACTGACCCCAATAAACTGGTGCAGAGGAAATAAAGAAAGGAAAGAAGAGAAAAAGAAGGGGAAAACTTAGTTACTAAAAACAACACACTTATAAAAAAAAAACACTTTAAAAAAATGAAATGTTTCTTATGATTCTGAAAGTGTAGTTTCTTTCAGGAACTATAATTTTGTGGTAATGTCCAAATCAAGACATGCTCATGCTGGTATATAAAGAAGACAATAAAGTTCATGTCTAGCTGGATGCAGTCACCAGTAGGCAGTAATATTGGAGTAAAATTGCCCATTCTGTCACTTTTAAATCCAGAGCAAGCCTCTGGTCATTAGGGTGAGAACCGTGTCCTTGTTTAAACTCCTCAGAGAGCTTGTGCCAGCCTAACTGCAGATCCTTATGTGCGATTATCTCTCATGGATAGCTCTCACCTAATCACTGTGGGGCCATCACACTGGGAACTCTAAAAAGAAGCCATATATGGCTTCTTTGAATCCGGGGTTCAAATAATCCATTCCTGTCTAGAATGGCGTCTGACCATATCTCTCCACAGGATATGACAAGTTTTTGGACTGGAGTCATCTACAAGGTCTGTGGTCTGATCTGCTGCTGTCTTTCTTCCTAATGCTCTCTGAAGTTCTTCACTTTCCCTTTGTCTTTGTAGATTTGTTCTTCTTTTCTCTGAAGCTGGAGCCAGGAGCCAGAGAAAAAGTGCTACTTATCCCTTCCCTGTTTTGTGTTGTGTTCTGTCTCTTTAATTTCTCTGTAAGTTTTAATTTTGCTCTCAGATCCTTCCCACTTCCTGGAGATCTCCTTCTTTCTTTTTCTTTTATTTTTTTTTCTTCCCCAAGTTGTTATTTTCCAGTGTCTGGAATTTGAATCTCAGAGAGGCTGTGTTGTTTACCATTCCACTCATTTTTCTTGAAGTCCTTCCATAACACATCCTACTACTTTTTCTTTCCTTTTTCATTCCCTCGTCCTCCTCTCTCCCTCCCTCTTTTGATGATCTTTTCTTTCTTTCTCTCCTCCTTCTTTTTCTTGAGACAGGCTCTTGCTCTGTAGTTCAGGCTGGTCTTGAACTCACTACACAGCTCGAGCTGTTCTCAAATTCACTTTGATCCTCCTGCCTCAGCTTCAGGAGTGCTCCGATTATAGGCATGTGCCACCATGCCCAGCTGCAGTACTACTTTTTTTTTTTTTTTTTTTTTTTAGGTTTTTTGAGACAGGGTCTCGCTTTTGTGGTTTAGGCTGGCCCTGAGCTCAGCCTCCAACTCACATCACAATCCTCCTGCCTCTGCCTCCCGAATGCTGGGATGACAGGCGTGAGCCACCACGCCCGGCACTGGGGTATGTGGTACTGGTTGCTGCTGGGTGTGGTCCACATCCAGTATCGTTATGTGGTTACCGGGGAATCGAACCCGGGCCCTTGCGCTTGTAAGACAGGCGCCGGAACCACTGAGCTAACTCCCCGGCCCCTGCAGTACTACTTTTAAATCAAATCCTCTCCAATTCAGAGAGAGGCAAGTCTGAAAAGATAAACTATACCTTGAGGATACCTGAAGATAAACTATACTTTGCCCAATGACCAAACGAAACCCATATCCAGCTGGGGGTCATAGTAGTCCCCTCCAAGATCCCCAGTGGCACCCTAATGCCAAGTTGGGTTGGGGGCTCTAGAAACAGAAATTTCCTTACCTGTACATTAGAGGCCTGTGTAGGACCTGAGTCAACTCTCTAAACCATTCCAAATTTTCTATGGTGATCCTGGAAAAAGGAGAGAGCCCCTTACACTTCTTTGAGCAACTCAGTGAAACTCTAATCAAACATACTTCCCTTCACCTCAGGTTGCTTGAGGAACAGCTTGTCCTGCAAGATACATTTATTACCTAGTCTACCCTCAGCATCTGGAGAAAGCTACAGAAGTTAACTATAGGACCAGACCACATTCTAGATAATCTACTAAGATTAACTACCATGGGCTTTTGCAATCAAGGTTGACAGGAGACCAAGGAGAAGGACCAAAGGGATAGGAAGAAGTGGCTGCCCTCTCTACAGACCCACCCATCCAAGGGTTCTCAGGAATCTTCCATGAGTGGAAGGCCAGGACACTTCAAAAAAGAGTACAGTTGGCCTCCACCTGGGCCCTGTCCTAATTGCTAAGGGGACCACTGGAAGGCTGTCTGCACTATGGGATGAAGTCCTAGGGGCCAAACCAGCCTGACTTACTGTTCAACAGGACTCAGGTGCCCTGGGGCCTTCCCTGTGGCTCTTGGGACCCAGGCCATCACCCTTCAGGGTGCAGGTAACCCAAACAGTACAAGGTCAAACAATAAACTTCTTGCTAGATATTAGTGCTGTACTCTTGGTTCTTTGCTCCAATACTGGCTCCTTTTCTCCCACTAGAACAACTATGAGCAGGCTGGTCTTAGTCACTCAGATTTTTCGTTTGTTGTTTTATTTGTTTGGAGACAAGAGTTTTGCTTTGCAGTTCAGGATGGTCTTGAACTCACAGTGATCTTCTGCCTCAGGCTCCCAAGTGTTAGGATTACAAGCATATGCCATTATCCCTCACTTGTTTTTTTTTTTTTTTGAGACAGGGTCTCGCTTTGTGGTTCAGGCTGGCCCTGAGCTCAGCCTCCAACTCACATCACAATCCCCCTGCCTCTGCCTCCCAGAGTGCTGGGATTACAGGCGTGAGCCACCACGCCCGGCACTGTGGTATGTGGTACTGGTTGCTGCTGGGTGTGAGTCTCCACACCCAGTATTGTTATGTGGTTACCAGGGAATCGAACCCGGGCCCTTGCGCTTGCAAGACAGGCTCCGGAACCACTGAGCTAACTCCCCGGCCCCTCCCTCACTTGGTTTTTGACATTTTCCCTAAACTGTAGCTGTGAAAGGCTGTGTTCAAGCCCCAAGATTTAGGTGCCTTCACAGTGTTCTGTCCTTGGAGCTGCTCTCAGCTGGTGAGAGCTTTTCTTTCTTTTTCTAATAAGCCACACCTAATTCATTCCCTGCCATTGTTTATAGGAATCATTGTGCAATGTCTTCATAGCAAGGCCCTGGGAGGAAGAGTAAATTGGTTATACTGTGAACAAAATGCTTTCCTTCATTAGTGAGTCCTCTTCTTTTCAGATTAATCTGATATAATTTAAACAATTTATAGACACAGGTGCATGCATAGACATTACATATACACATTCATGTGAATGTACGTAAAACAAATTTATCAGCTTAAATATATCAGCTTTTTAAAAGTTACTTTATTGCATTATTTTCCTTTTTACAATTCTAAGGAATATATATATATATATATATATATTTTTTTTTTTTTTTTTTTTTTTTTTTTTTGAGACAGGGTCTCGCTTTGTGGTTCAGGCTGGCCCTGAGCTCAGCCTCCAACTCACATCACAGCAATCCTCCTGCCTCTGCCTCCCGAGTGCTGGGATTACAGGCGTGAGCCACCACGCCTGGCACTGTGGTATGTGATACTGATTGCTACTGGGATTAGTCTCCATACCCAGTATTGTATATGATTACCAGGGATCGAACCCGGGTCCTTACACTTGTAAGACAGGCTCCAGAACCACTGAGATATATCCTTGGCCCTCTAAAGAATGTTTAATAAGTTTATAGATCTGAAGGTTGGGTTTCTGATTGTAGCTAGGTGAGAAATATACATTTCAAATGAGGTGTTTACTTAATCTGAGTTTGAATTTCTGAAAGTTTTTTTCCTGTGTTAATTATAGGTCTTAGTCAATTTAAAAGCTCTTGCCTCAGTTGTTAAGATATTTTTCCATTATGTGAAAATTTAGATACAGCTGGTCAGAAGTTTACATATCTTAAGAAAGAATGAAAGAGAGAGAGAAAGAAAGAAAGAGAGAGAGAAAAGAAGAAAGAAATTTACGTATCTGGCTCTATTGCTCAGGACTTCCAGTATGGAAAAAAGGAAAAGAAACTAGTCTAGGAACAGTACTCTCCACTGAGCAAAATACAAAGGCAATCCATCTACAGTCTAATTTATTTAATTTTTTATTCTTTTAGTGAAGGAAGGAAGGTGATAGGAGACAAAAATAAATTTCCAGCAAACAAATTTGTTTGTTTGTGTTTTTGGATTTTTTTTTTTTTTTTGAGACAAGGTCTTGCTTTGTAGTTAAGCTGGCCCTGAGCTCAGCCTCGAACTCACAGCAATCCTCCTGCCTCTGCCTCCTGAGTGCTGGGATGACAGGCATGAGCCACCGCACTGGAATCAAACCTGGGCCCTTGCACTTGCAAGACAGGTGCCAGAACCACTGAGCTAAATCCCAGGCCCCCAGCAAACAAGTTTTGACAAAGATTTGGAAACACAACTAGTTTACAATAAATGAAGGATTTTTAGCCAGAATGAGAGGAAATTTAAATCACAGTAAGAAACTCACTAGGGCCCAGAATGTAGCTCAGTGGTGTAGTACCGGCCTAGCAAGCTTGAGGCCCTGAGTTTAATTCCTGATGTAGAAAAGAAAGAAAGAGATAATAAACACCTACTTTGAAAACTTGTACTCCAATAAGAGGGAAAACATAGAAGAAGTGGATACATTCCTAGATACATATGAACTTTTAAAGTTGAATGAAGAAGATATAAAAATGTTAAACACCCCAATATTGGTCTATGAAACCGAAAATGTAAAAAAATCCTGTCGACAGAGAAAAGCCCTGGTACTGATGGCTTTACCACTAAATTCTACAAAACTGTCCAAGAAGAGTTAACGCCACTACTTCTCAAATTTTTAATGACATTGAAAGGGAAGCAGTATTCCCAAATTCATTCCTGGAAGCAACCATTATCTTGATTCCAAAAGGATAAAAAGACCCAACCAAAAGAGAGAACTATACACCAATCTCCCTAATGAACATAGATGCAAAAATCCTCAACATGATACTGGCAAACAGAATACAGAGAATCATCAAGAAGATCATACACTTTGACCAAGTTGGATTCATCCCAGGGATGCAAGGATGGTTCAGCAATATAAATCAATAAACACAATATACTATATTAATAGACTTCAGGACAAAAATCATATGATCATTTCAATAAATGTACAAAAACCATTTGAAAAAAATCCAACACCCATTCATGATTAAAATCCTACAGAAAATTGTAATAGTGGACTTTATCTCAATCTAATAAAATCTATTTATGAGAAACCAACAGCCAGCATATACTAAATGCTCAAAAACTAAAACCTTTCCAACTAAGATCTGGAACAAGACAAGGATGTCCACTATCACCACTCTTGTTTAATATAGTGCTGGAAATAGCCACAGCAATTAGATAAGAGAAAGAAATAAAATCAATAAAGATAGGAAAGGAAGAAGGCAAACTGTTATTATTTGCTGATGATATGATACTCTATATAAAAGATTCTAAAAACTCCACCAAATGACTGCTAGACTCAATCGCCAAATTTAGTACTATAGCTGATATACAGATGTATTGAGAGAGAAATAACAGACATAATGAGAGAGAAATTGGGGAGTCAATTCTTTTTAAAATAGCATCCAAGAAAATGAAATATCTAGGAGTTAACCTAATAAAGGAAATGAAAGACTTCTACTCTGAAAACTATAACACCTTGAAAAAACACATCGAAGAGGATATCAGAAGAAAAAAATCCCTTCTTCTTGGGTAGGAAGAACCAATATTGTCAAAATGTCTTTTCCCACAACTACTACATAGATTCATTACAATATTGATTGAAATCCCAACAGCATATTTCACAGATCTAGAGAAAATAATCCGAAAATTCATTTGGAACCACAAAGACCTCAGACAGCAAAAACAATTCTAAGAAATAAGGACATAGCAGGGGATATCATAATCCCCAATTTAAAACTATACTACAAAGCCACTGTGATAAAAACTGCATGGTACTGGCAAAGTAAAAGAGTTGAGGATTAGTGGAACAGATTAGAAGTTCCAGAAACAACTCCTGGTACACTGAGCCACCTCATCTTTGACAAAGGAGCCACACATCCTCAGTGGTAAAAAGATGGCCTCTTTAACAAAAGGTGCTGGAAAAACTGGGCTTTAACCTGCTAAAGAGTAAAGCTGGATCCATCTCTTTCATCGTATACTAAACTAAAATCAAAGTGGATTAGAAACCTAAATGTTAAAACAGAAATACTAAACCTGCTGCAAAAAAGGTTAGGTAGAACTTTTGGAGACAGTGGCTTAGGGAAAGACTTTATGAACAAAATCTCTTTAGAATGAAAACTAGCAGAAGAAATCAACAAATGGGATCTCATCTTATTAAAAAGCTTCTGCACAGCAAAAGAAACCACTGACAGAGCAAAAAGACAACCAACAATATAAGAAAAAGTCTTTACCAGCTATTTCTCAGACAAAGGGCTACTATCTAAAATATATAAAGAGCTTTAAAAAAGCCCCCCCATTTAAAGACCCAATCAAAAATGGCCATCTGAAATGAACAGACGTTTTTCAGAGGACAAAGTCAAAGCAGCTAAGAAGCATATGAAGAAATGCTCAACATCACTGGTCATTGGAGAAATGCAGATGAAAACAACACTGAGATTCCATCTTACTCCACAAATAATGGCTGCTATTTCAAAATTTGGCAGCAACAAATACTGGGGAGGCTGCAGGGAGGGAGAAACCCTTCTCCATTGTTGCTGAGAATGTAGACTGGTACAACCACTATGGCGATCAATGTGGAGATTCCTCAAAAAATTAGGATTAGAGGTCCCATTTAGGATATATGTTGCACCCACAGTGACATATGTGCACCCATGTTTATAGCAGCTCAGTTTGTGATCACTAAATCTTGGAAACAACCCAAATGCCCATCAACTCTAGACTGGATAAAGAAGATGTAGAGTTTTTTATAAAATGGAGTATTACTCTGCCATAAAGAATGACAAGTTTGAGTCATTTATACTTACACTTGATCTTAGCCAAAAGGCCGAGAAGCGATTCAAGTCATTTATACTTAAATGGATGTACTTGGAGGACATACTCATAAGTGATTACAGGCATGAGCCACCACACTTGGTTTAAAAGGTTAGCTTTTGAGTAGATGGAGGAGCCTCATTTGCTTCAAATCAGTGATCTGTCCTGTACCTCCTTGTGAAGATGGCGGCCAGCAGATGGCTGAGGATCCCTTAGAGTAAGGAACGGAGGGGAGAGGGGAGAGGACGAAGAGACAGTGCGATCCTCACACTTTCTCATTTCCAGTCTTTTTCAGCTCATCTGGAAAACGAATTTCTAGATAACAAAAATAACTGAATTGGACAACTATGAGTTAACTGTATTATTAAGCATTTAAGGGTCAGCTGGGCAACTTTAATCTTTGTAAAATGTACCGGAGTAGCCATGACAAATTCTGTAATCTGTTACCAAAGGAACATAATGGACTCAGAAAGTCCTGCCAGAACTCTTTGTTTTACCCCCGTCCACAGCTCTTTTTATAAACTCTGCTTGCTATATTTTCAAGGAATCACCAATGGAATTAAACCTTGTAGATGTAAAGATGTTAAATAACGGCTGGGGATTTAGCTCAGTGGTTCCGGTGCCTGCCTTGCAAGAGCAAAGTCCCTTGTTCCATCCCCAGTAACCTCATTCAACAATGCCAGGCGTGGTGACTCACACTCACCAACAATCAGTACCATAAACCACAGTGCTGGGCGTGGTGGTTCACGCCTGTAATCCCAGCCCTCAGGAGGCAGAGGCAGGAGGACTGCTGTGAATTTCAGCCTTGCCTGAGCTACATGGTGAGCTCAGGGCCATCCCGAAGTACAAAGCAAGACCCTGTCTCAAAAAAAACCAAAACAAAAACACTCCGATGTTAAATAAATAACCAATCAAAGACTGCCAAGTACTCTGCTTCTGTACCATCCTCCTGCTAGCGACGGTATAAAATGGTTGTTCCCCCACCCCATATTCTCAGCCTGACTTGAGGAAAGATCTCCATCAGGTCCATCAGGGTAAATAAAGCTGTTTACTGCCTCCAAAACCTCTGGGTGCCATCTGTTTCCTGTTTGGTATTCTGCAACAGTTTCACTGTTTCTTGTGGAAAGGAAACTGGGTTCAGGCTTTCCAGGCTAGCATCTGTATATGCTGTCACTTCTGGGCTGAGGAGAGTTGTTGGCTACATGCTCAGCAGAAGAAAGTGTGGAGGCGCTGCTTATCTTTAAAAGAAAAAAAAAATCTAATTTTTAAAGTTCCATCATGCAGTGCCAGATACGTGAGTAAGGAGGAAGGAACGAAGGAAGGATAGAATAACTGAGGGAATGAGACAACATCCCTCTGACTGCCTAGAAAGGACAGCAAGGGCTGAAGAAATAAAGCACAACAGAGACTCGCATAATTTCAAAGTTACGGGCTTGAAAGGTCAGTGCCTCAAAGGGGGCAAAAAAGTGCCACAAAGTGGGCAAAGACAGACTCCAGCTAGCCATTATTCTTCCAGTGGTAGATGCTCTTTTCCATTCTCTTTTGGTATTACTACTCAGTTCTCAAAGAACCAGGATGTCTTCGGCTGATGTAATCTTGCCCTTGAACGTGACAGCATCACAGGACCACTGGAGCCTCATTTGCTACCGGAGACAAAACACAATCGTGTTTCCACATGCCATTAGCCAGCTCTCAGGCAAGGTGACAATGGTTTTTCTCCAAAATTTGCGTAGAATGACTCTTCACAAAGGAATGCAGGAATAAGTAAGTGAAGTAATGAGAGAATAGTGGAGGAGTAAACCGGTGAATGACGCTGAGAATGAGGGCCGGAGGGCAGCAGAGAAGGAAGCAGGAAATGGTTTTAAATTCAGTGACCCTCGCCAAATAGGAGCTATCCTCTCTTTCCTCTCTTCAGCCCCTTCAGGGGCAGAGCCGGGTGGGACGGGCCTCGGCAATGGTCTCCCTTCTGCAACACATCAGGGCAGAGGAGGGACCCTGGCTAGCAACTAGCCCCCCGCAGGGTGGGCCGCGCGCTCCCGCCGGGCCATTGGCAGGCAGGCGCCTCCGGCCTCCGCGGACACACCTGTGCGCCTGCGCGGGGGCTCACGTGACCCGCGAGCCCGGCCCCTCCTCCCGCCTCCTGCTAGTGCGGCCTCAGCGCGCTGCAGCACCAGGTCAGCTGTGAGGCGTGGGCTGTGGGGACCGCGGGCGGCCCGCGGCAGGCTGTGGGCTGCGGGCTGGCGGGCGCGGGGCCCAGGACGAGTGAGTGGCGCGGGAACGCGAGGGCAGATGCGGGCCAGAGGCTCCGGACGCCGGCCTGAGGCGAGCCCTTGGCCTGACGTGGCGGGGGCGCGTCAGGCGAGACCCCTGTTCGGCCGGGCTGGAAAGTGGCGCGTAGCGAGAGGCTGAGGCCTGGAATTTCCGCGCAGCTGCAGGCCGATGGGCGTCCTCGCCTGCTGACCGGCCTTGTCGCTCGTGGCAGGCCGATTGTGGCATTCCCTGGCGTGACCCTTGGAGCAGCGCGGGAGGGACCTGCAACAGGCGGGCGGGTCCGGGTGTGGATGCGGCCGGCTGGCGTGACTTCGGCCTGCCTCCCTCCAGTTTTTTCTGCTCTGCATCCTGGGCGGGAATCGAGGTTTCGGGGACGCCAGCAGTGGGCATCCAGCCTGGCGGCTCGCCTGCGCTCCCGATTTCCTGAAAGATCCAGAGATTGCGCTGTAAATACCAAGTCCACGATCCAGAAGCCTCTGCAGCCAGGTCCTACTATTTTAGATCTTAGGCGGGTGGAAGAGAATGGATCTGGGCCCGCGCAGGAAGGACGCCGCTACCTTCTGGCTCCATTTCCTCTCTGGGATCCTTCGCTTCGGTACTCCATAGGGCTAGGCCGGGAGTATTGAGATCCTGCGAGGAGTTTGCGCTCTAGGAAACTTAACCCAGGGCTCATCCTCTCAGCATCCTGTGAAAGATCTCCCTTTGTAAATTAGGGTTCACTCCGTCTTCTGCTCTTCCCAAACTGTCCCCTTTGCTTTCGCTGCAAATCTTTATACTGCCAAAGATGGAGTTCATTCAGGGCAGACATTGTGTTGGGAACCTACAAAAGAGTTGAAATGGTTATCTAGAAAATGGTGTTGAGCTGAAAATTTTTCTGAAATGTTTTGACTGTCATCCATATGTTAACAAGAAGTCATTTTACTACATCTTTTACTTTGTACTTGTTTGGGACGTAAAGCTTCTTTTCTGCCCTCATCACCCCACAGAGAAGGGGCTTGCTTGTAAAGACTAGATTTGAGGATCATAGGCACCTGGGATGGACAGAGGGAATTGTGTCCAGACAGAGAAACCTTTTGGTAAATGAAAATCAAGTGATTTTATGAACTGTTTTAAGAGCGTTGTTTTTAATTACAAAAAAACAGGAATCAGAGAAATAATGAAGGATGCTACATATTCTACCTCATTCTTTTTTAAAGAATATTGTCAGTTACATTAATATAGATTCTGAAATGCTGTGTTTTAGCAGAAATGTAAAAGAAACAGTGAAGTAAACAGTTGCCTAAATGAAGTTTTATTTGTGGATAAAAGAATAAGTTGGTATAACCTCTGTGAAGGGCAATTGGGCAATGACCATTAAAATGACAAGTACAGATGTTGATATGGTGGTGCGTGCCTGTAATCTCAGCACTTGGGATCCTAAGGTAGGAGGATCTTGAATTTGAAGCCAGCCTGAACTACACAGTGAGACCCTGTTTCAAATAAAACAAAACAAATACACATTAAAAAGAAAATGTCCCAGAAATTCTGTATCTAGGAAATTTTCTTCAGATATATGCTGCATGTATGGCACATCTAAATGATTTTCAGTGCAAACAAGTAGTGAACAATGGGAGGAAACCCAGATCTCATTAGAACTGGTTAGGTAGACCATGTTTATCCATACAGTGAACAATATGGGGGATAGAAGATACACAAACTCATGGAAGAGGGAGCGGAGGTTGTAATATTCACCTGAGATTGTAGAGCCTTCTAGAAGGATATACCAGAAAGTGAATAGTAGTTGTTTAGGGGGAGGATTTGGTTGGGTCATAGGTATAATAACAGTTTTGGGTTTTTTTCTGGTACCGGAGATTGAACTCAGGACCTTGCACTTGCGAGGCACATGTGGCACCACTAAGCTAACTCCCCAATGGAATAGCAATTTATTTTATTTTATTTATTTACTTTTAGTTTTTTGAAAAGGGTCTCACTTTGTAGTTCAGTCTGGCCCTGAACTCACTATGTAGCCCAGTCCAACCTCAAACTCACAGCAGTTCTCCTGCCTCTGCCTTGGTAGTACTGGGATTATAGGCTAGTGCTGGGATTATGAGCGTGAGCCACCACACCCAACAAAATGGCAAATTGTTTTTATAAAACAACTTTCTTTTGAATTTGAGTTACATGAATGTATTAGGTATACCAAAATACATTTGAAGATGTCACTATTAAACATCTCAAACTACCAGAAACTTAATAGAATAACATTCCTGTCACATCTTAATTTCTTGTGTATGTGAGATGCCAGAGATCAAGCCCAGAGCTTCTTAAATGCTAGTTGAATGCTGTATTTCTGAGCTACACCCCCAGCCCACTCTTTTTCCTTAATATTTCTTTTTTTCCTCCTTGGAGATAATTATAACACAATTTGGTATACGTCTTTAGATTGTTTTATGCAATCTGTAAGCAACATTGGATAGTGTTATTTTGTAGGTCTTAACACTTTTTAAAATTGAACATATTTACCAAAGTTGTACTACCCTCTTTCTACAATTTATTGTTTTGTCTCTGAATGACATTGAGATTTTAAAACTGGTGGCTGTGCCCTAGGTTCTAATTTTTTTTTTTTTTTTTTTTTTTTTTTTTTTTTTTTTTTTTTTTTTTTTTTTTTTTTTTTTTTTTTTTTTTTTTTTTTTTTTTTTTTTTTTTTTTTTTTTTTAGGTTTTTTGAGATAGGTTCTTGCTTTTGTAGTTCAGGTTGACCCTGAGCTGAGCCTCAAACTCACATCACAGCAATCCTCCTGCCTGTGCCTCCCAAGTGCTGGGATTACAGGCATGAGCCACCACGCCCCACACTGTGATATGTGGTAATGATTGGTGCTGGGGTGAGTCTCCATGCCCAGTATTATGTGGTTACTGGGGATCGAACCCAGGCCCTTGCGCTTGCAAGACAGGCACTGGAACCACTGAGCTATATCCCCGGCCTGCCCTAGGTTGTAATTTGCTCATTTTAACTGTTGCTCATGATTCTGTTGAAGCAATGTGCCTCAATGATGCATTCTGTGAATGGTCATTTTGGTGATGGGCAGTGCTTGCTTCACAAATGCAGTCTTGAATGTTACTGACTCTGGGCTATGATTCTTCATAGCAAGGAATTGATTCTTTTGTCTTTGCATGTTCCTCAACACTCAATGGAGTTCTTTAATTGTGTTTCATAAAAATGCTTTGCCTGCTTAAGGGAACAATCCTGTTTTACTGTATTCTTTTTTTTCTTTTTTCTTTTTTCTTTTTTTTTTTTTGAGACAGGGTCTGACTTTGTAGTTCAGGATGGCCCTGAGCTCACTTCGTTGCCCAGACTAGCCTGGAACTCAGAGCAATCCTCCTGCCTCTGGCTCCTGAGTGGTGGAATTACAAGCCAGGCCCGGCATTGTGGTGTGTGGTATTGATTGCTGGTGGGCATGAGTAACCACACCCAGCATTGCTGTATGTGGTTACAGGGATGGAACTAGGGCCTTTGTGTCTGCAAGGCAGGAGCTGGAACCACTGAGCTAAATCTCTAGCCCTGTACTCATTCTTGGGTTACTCTTTAGAAGGTAGCTCCCATCCTCCCTTTCCAAGATGGTAGAAGCTGTGATCACAGCCCTGGGGACTCTTCACTTGGAGGCTTGAAGGCTAGTTGAAGCAGTCAGTCATTACAGTTACCACCGCAGGAGGCCTTTTGACTCCATGGTGGTGATGAGGAAGCTGAGGCTTAGAAAGAAGAGATAAATATCTAGGGTCTATGGTTAGCAGTGCTATAGGCATCATCAGAGCCTAAATCTTGTGGGTTGAAAAGTCAGTGGTGGATTGTGTTTATTGTGTTCATCAATAACGTATAAGGTAAAAGTGATTGAGCTAACCATGACCAATATAGGGTTATGGGAGACAGCCTAAGGGGGAGACTGAGGTGCTGAGGGGATGACAGATACTCTTTGTAGTCTAAGAACCAGTAACAGTATAGGGGAAGGAAAGCCTAAAGGAGAGTTTTGAGCCATATCACAAGGCAGCCCTAAGTGGGGAGTTGAGAGGGTCCCAGCATGCAGGCCTGGAGGAAGGGGTGAGCTGGATTAAGGTCTGTCTTAGGAAAAGATGTTGTATGTGGTTACAGGGACGGAACTAGGACCTTTGTGCCTGCAAGGCAGGAGCTGGAACCACTAAGCTAAATCCCTCCGAGAAGGAGGAATTGCCATAGGATAGAGTTCCTAGACAAGAGAGAATTCTGAGCCAGAGTTGGTCAACTGGGGATAATCCTTGGCTCTAACTATCTCTGGGGCCTGGGAAAGAAAGATGAGTCAGTTCAGGATGGGAAGAAGGAATAGGCAGTGGGCCAAAGTTCTGACTGTAGAAGGCCAACCGAAAAGAATTGAGAGAGTCTAGTAGAAGACAGAGGATCCAAGCCCACAGGTCCAGGAGGATGCAGAGGTGGATAATGGGAGGTGTGCTCCTTGGGGGAGACATCTTTTTGACCAGTTTGTTTTTTGTTTTTTTTTAAATTAAGATGCATTTTTAATTTTGCTTTTAAAGATAGCAAGGAGTTGGAGGAGAGGTATATTTTGGGGAGGGGAAAATGGGATAATGCAATTTGGGGAAGACCGATAGATATTCAAGGCCTTGTGACTTACTGTACTGTGGCTGAACAAATGTGCAAACTGGTAACCCCTCAGCTTAGAGCAATTGGCTTTCTATGATATTTTGAATTTATCTGGAGTCTATGTGTGGCAAATATTTATTGGCAATAGTTATGTTTTCCTGGTTAGGTTTCTGAGGGTCTCATTCCATCAGTTTGCAGTTTTTGAGCACATTGGCTCAATTATTAGGAAGTAAGCTTGAACTTAAAATAGATGATTGGGCCAGGGGTGTAGCTCAGTGGTGCCATGCCTGCCTGGCAACTGCAAGGCCCTGAGTTTGATCCCCAGTAGAGAGGGTGTGTGTGTGTGTGTGTGTGTGTGAGGGTGTGTGTGTGAGAGAGAGAGAGAGAGAGATGATCTTGAATGCAACTGGCCTATTGCATTCAAATTACTATGCTTGACACTTGACTTTCAAGCTTTTTTTTTTTTTTTTAAACTTTTGATAAAAGAAGCTAGGTCCTAGAAGCACCACCCTGGCTGTCATCTTCCAGGGAAGGGATTCTAAAACCTGACCACCACTCACCACTTTTTCTTCCTTCTTTTCCTCTTATTTTCAGGGCTGGGGATCAAACTTGGGCCTTGTACATGTTAGATAAACATTCTGCTGCTGAGCTGTACTGCCAGCCTCTGTGTGGGTACTTTTATCTTTGTTTTTACAGGCTGGTGTTGTGAGTCGTAGGTTGATAGGTTTCCATCCCAGATCAGTGTGTCTCCCCAAAACTGTTTTACTGCAGTGCTAAAGGAGACAAAGTGGGACAAAGAATCCTGTGGATGTAGGTTTGCAGATCATCAGGAAGAAGGCCAAGTTGTAGCAAAGGTGAAAGGGAGCAGGAAAGTAGAGGGCACATGATCAGAGAGCCGGCACAAGTCACTGGAGGAGGCACAGGAGTAGAATGGTCAGCAAGTGCCACAGGGTACACAGCAGACCAGTTTGCCGGGTACAGCCGCCTGCCTGTTCAGTCATTGCCCTTTCTGTCTTGCCAGCACACAGGCCACAGTGGTAAGGACTGGTGCAGCGTTCAGGATGGCGGAGGAACAGGAGTTCACTCAGCTTTGTAAGTTGCCCACGCAGGCCTCCCACCCACACTGCATCAACAACACCTATCGCAGTACAAAGCACTCCCAGGCCCTGCTCCGCGGGCTGCTGGCTCTCCGGGACAGTGGGATCCTCTTTGATGTTGTCCTGGTGGTGGAGGGAAGACACATTGAGGCCCATCGAATCCTTCTGGCTGCATCTTGTGATTACTTCAGGTAGGTCGTTTAACCTGTTTTTTTTCAAGGATAATAACCCATATAGTCCCATCTTTACTAGGCATGTGTGCTGACACCAAAGGTGGCAGGTCTCAAACTCACCTTGGAGCCTCTTCATTGCCAGTTATGGAGACTCATGCAACAGCTGTGAGATAAGAACTTTACAGTATGTTTTTCTTTCAGCTAGCCTGTGTCTCAGGCACGTTCTTTATTTTTCAAAAGACAATTGTGCTTGGGTCGATCATGGTGGCACATGCCTGTAATTGCAACTGAGGCAGGAGGACAGAAGTTCAAGGGCAATCTGAACTACATATCAAGACCTTGTCTCAAAAAAAAGAAACGAAAAATAAAAGATAATTATTCTTGGTTTTATTTATAATGTCACATTTTATAAAATGAACCTTATATACCTTTAAATGAACCTTAGAGCCTTTTTATCTTGGTATAAAACATTTGCATTTTACTCTGGCTTCCCTTCCCTTCCCATCCCATTTTCTTTTTTTTTTTAGGTTTTTTTTTTTTTTTTTTTTTTAGGTTTTTGGAGACAGGGTCTCGCTTTGTGGTTCAGGCTGGCCCTGAGCTCAGCCTCAAACTCACATCACAATCCTCCTGCCTCTGCCTCCTGAGTGCTGGGATTACAGGCGTGAGCCACCACGCCCGGCACTGTGGTATGTGGTACTGGTTGCTGCTGGGTGTGAGTCTCCACACCCAGTAT
>PVIR01024769.1:0-25569 GCA_004026965.1 Petromus typicus | reverse complement strand
TGACCATGGTCTAGTGTGCTATTTATCTCCACAGTGGCAAATAACTACCCCCGGGATCCATGCCACTCACCATGAGGTTGGCGTTGGCAATGTGGTGCTTGACCACACCACCACCCAGAATGATCATTCCTGAGCTCTTGGCGTAGATGGCCTGCATGTTGATGAGCCGCAGGTCTGAGGAAGAGAGCTGTGGTCGAGCCTAGGCCTCGGGGGCCTCCCTCCCTGCTTATCTTGGGCCCCAGCATCTCACCCTCAATGATGTCCAGGACCAGCCCCGGATTCTTGTAGGAATGGAAGAACATCATGTCACCCAGTGAGCCATCTGTGAGCGCAGGGCTCAGCACAGGGATATGGTTCTAAGGAGGATGGGGGGGGGGGGGGGTCAGCAGCTATGACACAGCCCCCTGGGGGCACCTATACCCATCTCAGCTGCATTCCTCCCAGATGACAGTTAACATTTCTGCCTCAACTGTACAATAAAGGTAACCACGAGCGGCCTCACAGACATGAGGCTGTGTATGTAAGAAACCAACACACAATGCTGAGGGTGCCCGGCACTCTGTGAGCAGTGGTCTTGTTACTTCTCAGATGTGAAGGCTACATGGCCTCTCAGAGCCTAGTATCCTGGGCCAAGTTCCAGGGCAGCTGCTAAATGGCACCCCAAACATACCCATATAAGCTAGGAAGGTAGCCAGGATATCAGACACAACGCTCATGTATAACTGACTTCAAACAAATCAACTAACCTCTCAGTGTTTGAGGCTTCCCACCTAAAAGAGGGGATGCTGACTCCCCAGGTGACGGCAAAGATGACATCAATCACGTCAGTCTAGGAACTCTGACCTCACCCAGCTCCTCACCTTCTGGGCCCAGTAATACACAGACTCTGGGTTGTTTATCTCTTTGCCGAGCCGAGCAATCATCCTAGAAGGTGTCCACTTCACCCCCTAAGAAGACAAGGACATCACTGCGAACCCACGAATACTCAGACCCCACCATGTTGGACCTCCCAAGACCCTCCCTCTAGCCCAACCTCTGTGTTCTGTTCCAGCACCATCTGGTCCAGAATGGGCATCAACCAGTCCTCAAACTTGCAGTAGTTATCGTTGGGCACGAGCAGGTTTCCGATCCTGGGGACAAAGGCACGCCGCCGCATCAGTGTCCCAACCCCCGGGGTCGGCACCCTGCTCACACCACTCAGGCTCCCACCTGTTAATACCGTTCTCCCGCAGCTCCTTCCCTCTAAGGCTGAACTCGCCCAGGTATGTCGGCGCCAGGCACTTGATGAAATCCTCCTCCACGCCTCCAGCCGTGGTCACCAAGACATCTACCTGCAACCAGATGGCAAGGACGTTGGTTCTCCCCTAGGACAGGGCACCTAACTTCAACACTCTTCCCCTCACAGGGCAGCGCTTTCTGAAAATGGAGTCACTGTCACACTCAAATGCTCAAAATTTAATGTTCGTTGACTCAGAAAGGCCCAGGCCACAGCCCCGCCAGGTCCCCACCATGTTGTGCTGCACAAGGTAGCGAATGGTCTCACGAAGGCCTGAACTGATGAGGTTAGACGTGTAGCCCAGGAAGATGGTGCAGCCGGTGAGCGGGCGGCGGCTCTGGGTCAGGTCTGCATGGTGGTCTTCATCCTCAGCCAGCGGCTCCAGTTTCTTCTCAATCTGTAGTAAGGGCCAGCCAAGTTAGGTTCTGGCCTCAAACCCCTGCCAAGTGCCCCAGATGTGTTCCAGAATCAGACTACATCCAGCGATGGCTCTAGTGCAGCCCCAGTCCTACAGCTTCTCCTTTTCTCGTCCAGTCCCCTTCCCGCTGAGAAAAAAATCCAAATCCCAGCCCCACATGATTTTTTTTTTCTTTTTGAGACAGGGTCTCGCTTTGTAGTTCAGGCTGGCCCTGGGCTCAGCCTCAAATTCACATCACAGCAATCCTCCTGTCTCTGCCTCCCGAGTGCTGGGATGACAGGCGTGAGCCACCACGCCCGGCACTGTGGTATGTGGGTACTGGTTGCTGCTGGGGTGAGTCTCCACACCCAGTATTGTTATGTGGTTAACGGGGATCGAACCCAGGTCCTGGCGCTTGCAAGACAGGCGCCGGAACCACTGAGCTAAATACCCGGCCCCCCACACTGATTTATACTCCTCTACCAACTACCTCCCCTACCCACACGGCTCCGCCCATTCATGAATGTTTTAAATTTGTCGGAACCTGCCCCCTACTTAGGCAAGGATGCCCTGAAATGCCGGCTCAGGGAAGGGGCACATTGCCTGGGAAGCCCAGCCCCTCCCTCGGTCCAGCCCGGGCAGGCGCGCCCCAGCCTCACCATCGCGTTGACTTGCTGCACCGCGCGCCCGAAGTTGGTGGCCTGGAACCCGGTGGTGCCGAAGCTCTGCAGAAGTGCGTGGTAATCCACGCCGCAACTGAAGTCGTAGCCCCGGACTTGAACGCTCTCGAGTGGCAGCGCCGAGCTGTGTTTCAACACGGCAGCCAGTGCCGCTGCGGGCGCCTCCCCTTTCGAGGAGCCCTCCATGAGCCCACGGGCGACCTCTCAGGGGAGTGAGCCCACGTGGTCCTCTAACGCGCGCCTTTCTACCCTGGCACGGGAAGTAACCCCGGAAAAGGCTTGGTAGAAGCAACCGGAAGTGCATTTTCACGTGACACCTATAGACCCTACCTTCCCCAGTACAACCATTTTTGTATACGCGTTCCGTACTACGGAAGCCCTGAGGAGCTGTTATTTACGCTCGCTCTCTGCGGTTTCCTGTTTCCGGAGGGAGGGTGATTGCCAGAGCCACTTACTGAAGAAGCACTGGTTTCCGATACTCTTTTTTATTTGTTCCTGTCCCCTAGGATAGGCAGAAGAGCTTCTAAACCGTCAGGATTTAGGTCACCAGGAAGTTTTAGCCTCCCTAAACTGACTTGCTAATGAGATAATTCTCTGTTTCTTTAGTTTTTGTTTTTTTGAGACAGCGTCTTACCTTGTAGTTCAGGCTGGCCCTGAGCTCAGTATGTAGCCCAGGCGAGCCTCAAACTCACAGCAATCCTCCTGCCTCTGCCTCCCGAGTGCTGGGATTACAGGCATGAGCAACCATGTCTGGCATTAATGATGCTTTGTTTCGTTGTTTTTTTATTTTTTCCCAAAGTAGAGCTGGATTTAACTTACACGATCCTCCTACTTCAACCTCCAAGGGCTAGAATTATAGGTGTGCTTCACTGGGCATTGAGTTTGAGATCTCCTCTTCATGTACACCCTCATCTACCCACCAGCACATCTGCCAACTTTTATCTTGAAACAGGTCCCAGATCCCTGGTCGCCTCTGAGTTTCCCTTCCCACCAGCCCATCTCTCTCAATTGAGACCACAGCATTCTTCAAACATAAGTCAGGCAATCAGTGTTAAAACCCTCCAGAGATCGCTGTCCCTTCCCAATAAGATCCAAGGACTAGCAGAGGAGACCCTGTCTCCAAAAAAAAAAAAAAGAAAAAGAAAAGAAAAAGGCACCTCTGTGAGGAAGGATTTTCCCTTGTTTCATTGCTGGGCACGACCATCAGCAAAGGCTGAGCTTGTGCTCGGTGGCAGAGTGCCTGGCCGCTGTGCACGAAGTCCTGGTTCAGTCCCAGCAAATATGCTTGTGATGGGCTGAATTGTGTCCCATACAATTTGTTTGAAGCTCTGCCTCCCAGTACCTCAGAATGTGACTGTGTTTGGAGAGAGAGTCTTTGAAGAAGAAATAAAGTTAAAATGAGGCCCATGCTGGGTGTGGTGGCACAGGCCTGTAATCCCAGCACTTGGGAGGCTGAGGCAGGAGGATGGCCATGAGTTTGAGACCAGCTTGGGCTACACAGTGAGTTCAACACCAGCCTGAACTAAACAGCGAGATTCTGCAAAAAAAAAAAAAAAATAAGCTCATAGCAGAGCACACTAGTACACTCCTGCAACCCCAGCTACTCAGGAGGCTGAGCCAGGTGGGTTGCAGTTTCAAGGTTAGCCTGGGCACTTTTAAAAGCAGGATGATGCATGCCTGTAATGTCAAATACTCTGAAGAGTGAAGTTTCAAACTGGAGCCCAGCCTGGGCAACTGAGTGACTTAGCAAGACCCTGTCTCAAAAAGTAAAAGGTGCATAGCTATAATCCCAGCACTGGAAGGGCTGAGTCAGGGGGATCACCATGAGTGCAAGGCCAGCCTGAGCTACATAGGAGACACTGTCTTAGCAACAACAAAAAAGACAAGAAAGCCTGGAGGTGTACTGAAGGGGTAGAGTACTAGAATGAAGTCCTGGGTTCCATCCATAATACAAGAAAGGTGAAACAGGAGGCGGGCATAGCTATAATCCCAGCATTAGGAGGGTGAGACAGGAATATTGCTGTGAGTTCCAGGCCAGCGCTGACTACATAGTGAGACCCTGTCTCAAAAAACAGAAAACAAAACCAAAAAAAGGGCTGGGGTTTAGCTCAGTGGTTGCAGTGCCTGGAGCATAAGTGCAAGGTCCCAAGTTCGATCCTCAGTACCACATAAAAATAAACTATTAAAAAGTTATAGAACCTTAAAAAAAAAAAAAAAAGACAAAGGCCCTTGCTACTCAGAAGACTAGAGCAGGAAGATTGCAAGTTTGAGCCTCCAGCCTGGGTAAGTTAGCAAAATTCTATCTTAAAATAAAATATTGGCTGGGAATGCTGTCACATCCCTGTTATCATAGTACTCAGTAGGCTGAGGCAGGAAGATCACTGAGAGGCCAGCCTTGGTCTACATGGTGAGTACAAGGCCAGCCTGAACTGCAAAAGGAGGCCCTGATTCAAAAAAATAAAATTAAATTAAAATATTAAAAAAGCTTAGAGATGTAATTCAGTGCAATGGCCCCAAGTTCAGCCCCCAGGACTGGGGAACAAACAAGAAAAAACAATATAGCAGAGTTACACATGGATCAAAGATAGAGCGTGGGGAGCTAGGCACCACGGTACATGTCTAATATCCTAGAAATCTCAGAAGCTGAGGCAGGAGGATCACAAGTTTGAGTCCTAGCTGACAATTTAGTGAAATCCTATCTCAAAATAAACAAATTTTAAAAGAACTGGACATGTAACTAGGCGTGAAGGCCCTGGGTTCGATATCTTCAGTGCCTCCCAAAAGAGAAAGATGGTGGGAGGAAGAGGTTGGGGAAGAGCAAGGGACAGAGAAAGATGGACCATGTGAGGACTCAGCAAGACCAAGCTGGTGACGTAGCTCAGTGGCAGAGTCCAGCATGTGTGAGGCCCTGGGCTCTATCCCCAGCACAACGAATGAAGGAATGAATAAGCACCGAGAGGCGCTAAGTGGTGGCAAACTCCTGAGGCCCAGCATTCAGAAGGCTGAGGCAGAAGGATGGCAAATTTGAAGTCAGCCTGAGTTACATAGTGAGTTGAATCCCAAACTGACTACATAAAAAGAACCACTTTCAGGGCCGAGGAGTTAGCTCAGTGGTTCCCGCGCCTGTCTTGCAACTGCAAGGACCAGGGTTCGATCCTGGCACCTGACCACAAGCATGTACCATACTGGGTGTGGAGACTCACGCCCAGCAGCAACCAGTACCATATACCACAGTGCCAGGCGTGGTGGCTCACGCCTGTAATCCCAGCACTCGGGAGGCAGAGGCAGGAGGATTGCTATGATGTGAGTTTGAGGCTGAGCTCAGGGCCAGCCTGAACTATAAAGCGAGATCCTGTCTCAAAAAACCTAAAAAAGAACCACTTTCAAAAACATAAATAAGCCAGGTATGGTGGTACACACCTGTAATGCCAGTACTCTGGAAGGCAGAATTAGGAGGACTTCAAATTTGAACTGGGCAATAACAACTCAAAAAATAAAAAAATGAATAAGAGCTGGTGGTCTTAATCCTCAGCACTCTGGAGGCTGAAGCAGGAGGATCACCCATAGTTCACCGCCTACCTGGGCTATGTGAATTCAAGGCCAGCCTGAAGTACAAAGCAAGATACTGTCTCAAACAAACAAACAAATAAATAGTACTGAAGATGTTAAATCTCCAGTGCAACAAAAAAAGGGCAGGGTGGGATCTTTAAGACACTTTTCCTTCTTTTTTTTATTTTTTTAAAGTTTTTTTGAGACAGGGTCTCCCTTTATAGTTCAGGCTGGCCCTGGGCTCACTATGTAGCCCAGGAGAACCTTGAACTCACAGCAATCCCCTGCCTCTGCCTCCCAAGTGCTGGAATTACAGGCATGAGCCACCACGCCCAGCACTGTGGTATGTGGTACAGGAGGATCAAACTTGGGACCTTGCATTTGCCAGGCAGAAGCCGGAATCACTGAGCTAAATGAGCCTGAGACTCATTTTCAACACTGGTACTGCATTCTGTAGGAGCAAAGTGAGGAGGGTGCAGGGCGGTGAGCACTGGGGACTGTGGCCATCACAGGGGGGCAAGGATGGGTATGGAAGCGAATGTCAGGCTGCTCTGATGGTGCCTCAGACAGCGTTAGACATGGGGGCGCCAAGGAGGGGGGAAAGGAAGCCCTGGGATTGGGCTGTCAGTTGGGGCGGGGGGGGGGGGGGGGGGGGGGGGGGGGGGGGGGGGGGGGGGGGGGGGGGGGGGGGGGGGGGGGGGGGGGGGGGGGGGGGGGGGGGGGGGGGGGGGACACAGTGCAGGGTGGCACCTGACCACAAGAGGGCGAGAGGCCTGAAGGGTTGTGTAATGAGGACTGAGGGGCAGGGAGTGGGGGAGCAAGGCACCGTCTGCACCCAGGGGTTGATTAAGTCACCACTGTTTGACCAGGGACTGTGGACAATGCAGACAGAGCACAGGGGCCCAGGGCTGGGGACCCTCTGGGTGCCGTCAGCAGTGCCAGGGGCTGGCAAGGACGGTGGGGACAGCTAGCAAGGGACCCAGGGGCTGCCCACGTAACACCTGAACAGCCTCTGGACTCCCTGGGGCAGGGACCCCCCACACACACCCTGGCAGCTGCTGCTGCCACCACGGCTGCTGGTGACATTTTGCTGGGTCCTGGCTTCAAAGTCTCTGCAGGTGGGGAGGAGAGGGGCGGGGAGGCTGGGTGATGCGGGCAGGAGCCAGAGGGGCGGCGAGCACAGGACCAGCACAGCAGCGCGGGTGTCTGCAGAGGTACCTTCATGCACAGCCCAGATAACCGGAGGAGTGTGGGGGACCCTTGGTGGGTCAAGGGTTGCTCACACTCTGCCCAACCTCTCCAGATGTCCAGCAAGGTGGCCACTGGCAGTGACATCGGCCAGGCCCGCCGGGCCGTGGAGCAGCTGCGGATGGAGGCAGGCATCGAACGCGTGAAGGTAAGGGCAGACATGGGTATAGGGGCACTGTGAGATGGGCACCCCTGGGCGAGGGGCAGGGGACCCAGCTGGCTGGCTCGGTCGGTCTGCAGGTGTCCAAGGCAGCCAGCGACCTGCTGCAGTTCTGCACTGAGCAGGCCAAGACTGACCCTTTCCTCGTGGGCATCCCAGCTGCAACCAACCCCTTCAAGGAGAAGAAGCCCTGCGCCATCCTGTGACCCCATGGCAGTACTACCCACACCCCCACAGCCCAGGGGGCCTCAATAAACAGTGACTGCTCCTTAGGGGCACAGCTTGGCGGAGCTGAGGTGGGAACAGGGGGCCTGGTGGGTGGGGACCTAGCCTCCCTTCCCACCCCCACCAGGGTCACACACACCTGAAGTCACACTGCCACCGTCCCTTCCCCGCACCTCAGGGTGGCCTGGGGAGATGGCCACTGTCACCACCCTGCAAACACAGATCTGGGGCTCAAGTCACAATCCGCACACAAGCAGGCCCACGTGGTCATGTCACACACAGCCAGGTGCCAACAGACATAGGTACCCGGGGTCCTCAGGGCCACCTCACACAGCCGTCGAGGGGAGGCACCCGGCCTGGCCTACCGTCCCCACTCAGTCCCAGCCACACACCCCAGTGTCCCCTACAAAGCTCCCAAGGCCCAGTCACTGTGCGGTACATCAGGTTTATTCTCTTGAGCTCTCAACTGGGACAGGGCATCCACATAACAACCAAACTGGGGCCCAGGGGTGGGGAGCAGCCCCCTAAGTGGGTCAGAAGCACAGTGCCACCTCCCCCGGGAACAGGACCAGCCAAGGGGCCCCGCCTAGCCCTGGCCAGAGCTCCATGTGTCCTGAGCTTGTGCATCAGGAGCAGGGACAGCACCAGTGGGGGTCGGATCCCCCAAGAACAGAGGCCAAGGCTCAGCCAGCCTGCGGGCGTGCAGACCAATATCCACATCCACATCCACGTGCTCAGGCCTGCAGCCTCCAGACCTCCAGTGACAGGCCTCCAGATGCGGCCACCACCACATTGCCCTCAGCACAGATCTGGGCAGCAGGAACAGATAGAGGAGTCAGAGATGGCAGCACGGACACCAGGCGGGCAGGGCAGGGCGCAGGCAGAGCCTCACCCCATTCAGCACGTTATGGTGGCTTCGAGTGCAGATGGTCCTGGGTGGGTCCGTAGGTACATGCACCTGTCAGGGAGCAATGGGCAGAGATCGGGAGATGTCCCCTGACTGAGGACAGTGGGGAGGCAATGGTGGGCCAGCGTCCTCACCCGGATGGTCTTGTCAGTGGACGTGGTGTACAAGGCCCCCAGGGAGTGTTTGATGCCTGTGATCTGAGACTTGTGGCCCACATCAAAGGACTGCAGAAGGAGACACAGAGGATGATCGGGGACAGTCTCCCACCCACACACCACTCGGGGGCAAAGAGAAGGTGGGAAGAAGGCCAGACAAGGGGCAGGATGCCCGGGGCCCTGCAGACCCGAACAAGCTGGAAGCAGCCATCACGGTTGGCAAAGACGTGAAGCAGGCCCTGGTTGTCGCCGGCCCAAAGCTGGGGCTCCTGATAGGACATGCAGAGCAGGTAGGAGTCCAGCTGTGGGAGGGACATGGACAGAGTGGCTCAGGTGGACAGATGGCAGCCGGGTCTCCTGTCTCTGGGGAGGGGAGGGCAGGTGAGCGGAAGGGAAGTGCCTACCTGCAGCCTCTGAAGGACACTGTTGGTGCGGCGGTCGAACACCACCAAGGTGTGGTCCTCACTGCCCGAGATAATGTGCCTGTCGTCTGCCAGCAGTGCCAGCACTGCACTCGAATGCAGCCGCCGGCTCTTCAGCAGAGCTGGGCCAGCTTGGCAGGTGACACAGGCCGGGGGAAGGAGACATCAGAGCCCCTCCAGGACCCCGAGGCCTTCCTGGAGATCCCAGGCCTCTGTGCATCCTAGAAAATCCCTTGGGCTGCTCGGCCCCCACCCCACAGCCAATGGGCTCCTGGGCTCCCTCCGGTCCATCTACCATTTCCTCTTCTGCCACCCTGGGCCTGGTTCCAGCTCCGTATGGATAAAGGGTGCTCAGCCACCCTCAGTTCCACAGGAGAAGGATGAATGAATAAACTACAGAAAAGACTTGTGTGCCGGGCAGTCTTTGTTCTACGTGTTCTGGGTTTCTTTTCACTTTCTTTTTGCTTTATTGAGACAGGATTTCACTATGTAGTCCAGGGTGGCCTTGAACTCACTGTGTAGCCCAGGTTAGCCTCAAACTCATGGAAATCCTCTTGCCTCAACCTTTCAAGTGCTGAGATTACAGCCACATGCCACTACACTTGCCTTGTTCTAGATGATTTACATAAATTATTTAATCTAATTTTTCAGTGTGCTTAGTAGCAGCACGGCCATTAACTACAGGGTTGGCAGTATTTAGAAGGACTGGGATCTGGGGATGGAAATGACTCTCGCGTGCTCAATACACACTGTACCACTGACGGGGTCACAGCCAGGACATGGGGAGCCAGGGCAGTACTCTCAGCCAGGAAGGGCCAGGTGTCCCTTGTACCCCCTGGCCCAGTCACCTGTGTGGCTGTGGCACAGCCCAAACCTCTCTCAGGATGTGCAGCTGACTGGGTGACCTTGTCACCTTCCAGCATGACTCTGAAACCCCGCGTGGCCCTGTGCTCCCCACCTGGACCCCAGGAACCCCGGCCCACCTCTGGGGTCGTAGATGGTCACCTTCTTGTCGTAGGTGCCGGCCACCAGGATGTCCGGCTGGTAGGAGAGGCACAGCACAGCCGCCTTGCCCCTAGGGACACATGGACAACAGCACTGGACCAGCGTCTTGGTGAGGCCCTGGTCACCCCATGGCCCTGCCAGACCCTCATACTTTATCTCGCCGAACTGCTGCCCATCAGCTGCCATGTCCCATAGCTTGATGGTACTGTCCCAGGAGCCGGAGCACACGCGGTGATCCTGGGCTGCCAGTGACCACACCCAGCCCTGCAGGAGGAGCACGGCGGTCACATCTGGTCCCCTGTCCATCCTGTTTTTACAGAGGACACTCGGAGAGGCTACCAGATTTACCAACAGCCACGCAGCTCCCTCCTACTACAGTTCACTGTGAAATACAGTCGGACAACACACATCTCCAGCTTCATTTCTCCCACCGACAGATAATGAGAGCAAGGCTCAGAGGAGGGATGGAGGCAGCTGACCGGATAACCCAGAGCCAGTCCAGACCTGGGCAAAAACAGGGCTTAGCATGGTGGAGCTCTCTGACTTCAGAGCGTGGGACCTGAACACAGGCCCCAGTATCGACCCTCCATTCTGCAGGGACTCCGCATCGTTGGTAGTCCGAGGCTGCACAGACATGTACTGAAGAGTGCAGCCTCAGTCTATGGCTGTGGCCATACCACCCTGAACGCACCTGCTCTCCTCCGATCTCAGAAGCTATGCACGGCCAGGCCTGATTAGTACTTGGATGGGAGTACAACCTCAGCCGGGTGCAATGCCGCACACCAGTCATCCCAGCACTCAGGAGGAAGGGCAGGAGGATCTCCACAAGTATGAGGCCAGCGTGGGCTACCTAGTGACTTCAAGGCCAGCCTGGACTACATAGCAAGACCCTGCCTCAAAAATAAATAAATAAATAAATAAAATAAATAATATGCCTAGAGTATGGCAGCTGATACACCTCTGAGAAAAGTACTATAACATACATATCTTTTTAAAATATGAATTCTGAGAGTGGCCACAGAGAAGTTAAGTCTCTCACCCAAGTCACACAGCCGGGACACGGCAGTGTAGATATTAGAACTCAGGACCGATCTTGCTGGGCATGTGCCCGGACCACCTTGATGACTGAGGGAGGTGTCCCTCCGCTGACACCTTTTTGTTTTGAGACAAAGTCTTGCTATGAAGTCCTGCCTAGCCTTGAACTCACTATGTAACTCATGCTGACCTCAGACTTGCGGAGATCTTGCCTGAGCTGCCCGAATGTGGAGATTTCAGGGTCCAACATCCTGCCTGGCTTTCCACCAGTCCACATCAAAGTGCTAAGGGCTGCAGGTCCCCAGAGGTAGTCTCCTTATTGCCCCCTATTGGGCCTTTTGAGGTACAGCTGACCTGTACTGAGCAGGCACCTACTGTGTGCCAAAGCCTGCGATTAACACACTCATATTAACGCACGGTTCGTCTCCACTCACTCTCATCCTCACTGCCCACTGCACAGAAGTGGAAAGTGAAGGCCAGAAAAGTCACATCTCACCCAAAGCCATCCAACAGTATGAGCAGAGCCAGATGCAAATCTACATACAGTCTGGCACCAAAACTCAGGCTCTTGTCAGAAATGCTTCCACACTTCTGTAATCAATCCCATCACTTGGGAAGCGGAGGTAGGAAGCTCACCATGAATTTCAGGCTAGCCTGGGCTATATAGCAAGACTCTGTCTCAAAACAACAACGACAACAAAATCCCAGGTTCTTGGCCAACAGATCCTACCCACTCTTCCCCCTCCCCTCTCTGCCATGGCCCCTCACCTTGTGGGTACTACCCTTCTGAGTGCCCAAGGCCTTGACCAAAATCCGGCTGGGCTCTGCCCCAAGCTGCCGCAGGTCCCACAGGTTGACATTGCGATCTCGAGAGCCCGACAGACAGAGTGTTCCATCCTGGGAGGGCAGCAGGAGATGTCGTTGGGGCCCCTGTGGTGCCCTTGTGCCTGGCCCCCCACCGAGCCCACCTCACCTGAAGCAGTAGCACTGAGTCAATGGAAGCAAAGTGCCCATTAGCCAGGCAGAAGTACTCGGCCCGGCGCCCATCCTCAGCCCAGCGTGCCAGGTGCTGCTCCAGCTCAATGCAGGCAGCTGGCCAGTCAAAGTCTTCCTCTGTAGAGTACCACGAGCAGGGTCCCTGATAGGCACCAGCTACCAAGGAGCCCAACCTACACCCAAATTAGACAGACCCCCAAGTGGGCCTGGCATAGTGACACATGCTTGTCATCCTAGCATTCAGAAGGCTGAGGCAAGAGAATCACTGAGAGTTTGAAGCCAGCCTGAACTACATAGGAGACCCTGTCTCAGAAAAAGAACCCCAGCTTGACCACTTACCCCATCCCAAGGAAGCCTAGGTTCTAACCTTGGGGCCACCTGACTGACTACCTACATCCAGGCAGATTAGGAATATTCTTCACCCTTATTTCAAAAATTGAGATTTCAGGGGCCAGAGATTTAGTTCAGGGTTTCCAGCATCTGCCTGACAGGCACAAGGTGCTGAGTCCCTGAGTCTGATCCCTGGTACCATATACCACAGTGCCGGGCATGGGTCATCCCAGCACTCGGGAGGCAGAGGCAGGAGAATTGCTGTGAGTATGAGGTTAGCCCAGGTTACATCATGGGTTCAGGACCAGCCTGAACTACAAAAGCGAGACTCTGTCTCAAAAAAAAAAAAATTTTTTTTTTAGCCTGGCATGGTGGTGCACACCTAAGTAATCCTAGCATTTGGGATTTACAGCCCAGTCTTACCTTGAACTCATAGTGTCCCTCCAGCCTCAGGCTCTTGAGTGCTGGGATTCTAGGCATAAGTTATGCTCAGTTCATTTTTGTTGTTGTTGTTTTTGAGACTCCTGCTTCGGCCTACCAAGTGCAGGAATTCAATCATGCACCACCACATCTAGCACAAGCATCTATATTTTTCAAGTTCTGGGGGACAGTCCAATTGTGGGGTGCATGCAGCCTTGGAGAATCAATGATGCAAAAGCTCCACCTCTCTGCAGAATCAGTTTTCTGGTTGGGCTAAGGTTAATCACTATCCAGTTTGTCCCTTATGTTGCCTCGAGGGCCTGTGGATCCTATAACAGCAGGATCAACAGTGGCAAAGGAAGGTCCTCAAACTCTTCTTGCCCAGGAAACAATGAAGGCAGGAAGAAGCACAAGCCCGTCTAAAATGACACTTTAGACTCAGAGCTGGACAATCTATAGGAGCTGTTATTAAAGATTTCACCAAAACCTTAGGCTCGTTCAAGGGCTACAGACACCGGGACCGAGCCCCTGCCCTACCTCTCCTGGGCCAAGGCTATAGGGGCCAAAGACTCTGACATCCCCAGAAACAACCTTTACCTCCAGCCAAGGCAGAACCATGAAATCTACATCGTACTCTGCGCACGTGGCAGCCTGGTGTCCCTGCCCAACCACAAGCCTGCCCTGGGACCCCTGGGTCCCCACCTTCCACCACTGGGTAGGGCGCGCGAACGCGGCGCTGCGCGCGGAGCCTCCAGGTGACATGGTCGCGCACAAGGTCGCGCAGTGCGTGGCACACGCGTGGCAGGACGTGAAGCACGAGGCGAGCGTCCAAGTAGGCACAAATCTCGAGCAGCAGCTCCGGAGGCAGGCTTAGCAGGCCGGGCGGACCCACAGTCGGGAGCCTGGACGCAGTCCTGGGCTCCAGAGCGCCAGGGGCCGCCGCGGGCGTGGGCAGCACGGAAGAGCGCAGAGGAGCCAGCCCGGGCTTCGGTGGGCTGAGCACACGGGCTACGTAAGCTTCGGCTTGCGCATCGGGATCCGGCTCTGGTTCTGGGCCGGAGTCATCGTCAGAGGCACGGGAATCCTCGCACTGCCCTGGAGAAAGCTCCATGGCGACCGGGTGGGCGCGGCCCGCCCGGCACTGTCAGCCACAGGCCTCGCGTCCCGTCTCCTAGGCAGCGCGAGGGTCCTTCCGGCGCTGCCTGATGACGTATCACCGGAAATAAGGTGAAGGAAAAGTTGGTAGGATGCCTAGGGAGCACGTTTAGAGGATTCCCGGTTGTTTGGCAGCGTAGGCTTGAGGCTGTTCCGTTTGAATTCCTAGTTTCTGCGTTTTAAAACTACCACCCCTGTGAACCTGACAGCGTCCTTTTATTTGAGACTGCTTTACAGAGACTGCAGTTATTTCTACTTGCCTCAGTACTGCTGCCTGGCAGCTAAGCTGAACCCTCCAAACTTTGCAGAGGCTGGCTCCAACTCCATCCACCTGTCTCAACCTCCCGACTGCTGGGACTACGTGCATGTGCCACTGTACCCCGCAGATTAGAATTTTTTCGCCTTTTGATCTGTTATACAGATTGTTTCATTTTGGCAGATTCATGCGTGCACACAACATACCCTGATCATTTTCATACACACCCTTCAGCTTCGATTTTTTTTTAAGTTTTTTGAGACATGGTCTTGCTTTTGTACTTTAGGCTAGCCCAGAACTATGTAGTACAGCCTGGTCTCACTCACAGCTATCCTCCTCCTTCTGCCTCCCAAAGGCTGGAATTACAAGCATGAGTCACCACGCCCGGCTGGAACTACTGAGCTAAATCCCTAGCCAGGTTAATTTTTTTTTTTAAATGGATGGTCTATAATCAAGAATTAGTGGGCCAGGGATTTAGCTTAGTGACTCTGGTGCCTCCCTTGCAAACACAAGGTCCCAAGTTGATCCCAGGTAACCACATACCACACATCACATTGCCAGGCATAGTGGCTCACATCTGTAATCCCAGCACTCAGGAGGCAGAGGCAGGATTGCTTTGAGTTCGAGGCTACCTGGGCTACAGTGAGCTCAAGGTCAGCCTGACCTACAAAAGCAAGATCCTGTCTTAACAACAACAACAAAAAATTACTTAGTTTGGTAACACAAGCCAATAATCTCAGCAATCAGGAGGCTGACACTGGAGGGTCACCACCAGCCTAAACAAAAGACCCTGGGGCTGGGGATTTAGCTCAGTGGTTCCAGCACCTGTCTTGCAAGCCTGGTTCGATCCCATAACCACATACAGTACTGGCATGGAGACTCACGTCCATCAGCAATCAGTACCACATACCACAGTGCCGGGCGTGGTGGCTCATGCCTGTAATTCCAGCACTCCAGAGGAAGAGGCAGAGCTATTGCTGTGAGTTTGAGGCTGTGCTCAGGGCCAGCCTGAACTACAAAGCCAGACCCTGTCTAAAAAAAAAAAAAAAAAAAAAATCAAGACTCTCAAAAAAACCAAGAACCACTCAAAATAGTGAAATATTGAAAAATTACTTAAACATATCTGAATTATTTATATAATTAGTCATGGTGATTTAATACAGTAATAGTGCTGTGAGGCTTCGTCCTTTCCACCAGCTGAGTGTACTGCCCTTTCATGAGCTGTACTCAGGCCTCAGGAATGTGGAAGGTCTCAAGGCAGGAAACAGAACGGAGGTCTCAAGGCTCATTTCCTCATCTTTCATGCACTTCCTGGAGTTCTGAGCATCTCATTTCTAAAGCTTCCAAGTGTGTCCCTAACTTTACTCCTACCCACAACCAAATCAGACACAATGGGCCAAGGGTTTCACAAGAAACTGATCTTTACTCAACAAAGTTCTACACAAGTGGAATCTCACGCCACCTCGGCGCCAATCCCCAGCACAGCACGGTAACAAATGGATAGAGCCGGGAGCCCACAGGATAAGAAGGTAAAGAAGGAAGGGAGTGGGGGAGGACTGCGGATCAAAGCCAGGCTGGTCCACAGCCCTGGGCAGGAAAAGAAGGTTGAGAAACTGAAACTTCGTTGTGTAAAAACCAACCAAAAATAAATTAAAAAATTAAATACCTTTCTTAAAAAAAAAAAAAAAAAAAAAAAAAAAAAACTAGAAGAACCAGGCTCCCCTTCCCTGAAGGTGGCTGGAATCCCCCCCAACTTGGGGAGAGGGGGTTACCAATACCATCAGATAGCCAATTCATGCAGACTCCCAGACCCAGTGGAGGGTGCTTCAGAGAACTGGAATTACCAGAAAGCTAAATGGTATTTTTTTTTAAAAAAAGTTTTTTAAACAAATGGCTTCTAGAGACCTGCTCGAGTTTAGGGCGGGGCAGGGACCACTAGCTGAGTCATGGAATGTGCACTAAGTGCCCCTGGCAATCGAGGCAGACCTGGCCCTGTCTTGAGAGAAGCCCAGTGACCAGGGTGGGGCTGGGGTCCAGGCCCTTGGGAGTGGTGGATGGAGCAGGGTAAGGGATTCGGGACTCCAGCCAACTCCAAAACACCAGGAGCCCCCAAGGGTTAAAGAACAGAGAAAGGGGAGAGAAAGGAAAAAACATCAAGGGGGCTGCAGGGCCCGGTTATCTGGCCAACTTGGAAAAAACTATGTCCCCTTCTCTAGGGGAGCCCCTCCCATCTGGACTGCACCCCCACTCTATCCCAGAAGTTTCTCTGGAACTGCTGTCCCAGCCTTGGGTATCGGGGTCCAATGGGCACTGTGATAAGCAGAGTGTTCCAGACGCCCCTGGAACAGGAAGCGGACAGGGGCTGCCCCACCACTGCCCTCTTCCCTAAGCCTTTAGCTCACTTCCTGCTGGCAAAGCGTAAGCCTGGGTCCTCTATCACGTGTTCAGTGCCTCCACCCTTGAGGAGGTCATGAGGACAGAGAGCCCACCTGCCCGTGACACTACTCCCAGACAGAAAAGGGGCAGGTGCCAGAAGACCATGGCCTCCGGCTCTCTTCTGAAGAGGACCCCACCTCTGCAGCATGGGGGGGAGAGACAGGGTGACCTCTGGCCAGTCCTGCTGCTGCTCTGGTGTCCCCGCTCTGCTGGCGAGGATGAGACAAGGGTGGGCACATATTAGTTGGCTGAGGCTTCCATGGAGCTGGCAGGAAGTTTGCAGAGCAGGTCCAAAGCGTGCACGTGCTGACAAGGCGGCCCAAGGTGACCGTCCTCCCCCCGCCCCAGTTCTGGCAGAGGCCCCCCAACCCCCCCAGCCCTCCCCCATCACCGCCAATTCCAGCAACACAGCGGAAGCTTCTTAGACTCTAGATGCAGGTTACACGGAAGGCCGAAAGGCGTAACTCAGGGGTTCACTAATTCTACTGTCTCCATGCAGTCGGGGGAATGGCGGGGCAGTGCCCGCACATGCGTGTGGCCACGTGTGTGAACGTGAGAGTGTACGCATCTCTACAAGGACCCCCCTCCCGCCTTCCATCCCCGCCTCACCCGAAGCCGGACTCGGTCGGCCGTGTGGATTTCTCCCTCCCTGTGGCTGACCCATGTGGGCTGCCTGAGATGCCCCTGTTAGGGGCTTCTGCCCACCACGAAGTCCCACCCCCCTCCCTGTGTGTAGGATGAGCATGGGGGCCCCAACCATCTGCCCAAGCACCTGCCAGACAGGCCCAGAGGGCAGGCGGACAGACGGACGGACCGACAGGGAAGGCATCTGGATTTGGATCCCACTCACTCCTCCCTAACCCCCCTTGACCAGGGCACAGCGACTTCTGGACGCAGCGCGCTCCCTAGCAATCCCTCCGGTGATTCAGACAGTAACCTGCTGGGGAGAGGAAAGGTCAGGGCCTGCACCGGGGCCTCAGCCCAGACACCGGCCACCGGCCACAGCCCGCTTACCTGGCAGTCTCCCTGTCCGCCTAGACCCCGTAGAAGGCTGCCAGCCTCTCCTTGAGAAGGGGCGGGAACTGCTCCGAGAACTGCTGCCAGTTCTCCTCCCCTACTTGGTCTTTGAAGCCATGGAGGATCTGCAGGAGGCAGGGTGAAGGGAGGGCTGAAGCAGAGCCACGGCAGCCTCATCACACACAGCCAAAGGCTTTGTCCTGCACCCTCCAGGGACTGGGGCAGGGTCTGGTGGGAGCCTCACCTTATAAAACATGTCCCGAAGGTCATCCTTCGGGCTCACCCAGGAGGCTACAGCATCGCAGAAGAAAATAAAGTCCTGAAACGTGATGGATCCCATGTGAGGGGCCGCCCAGGCCAGCCCCCACCCTGCCCTCAGACCCAAGCTGCCCGACCTGCACGACACCCCCAGGATTGACACCAATCATCATGCAGATGCCCCTGAAGGCTGAGTCCTTCTCCTCGTTGTCCCTGATGTTCCTGAGGGATGTGCACCTGGGAGGAGGCAGGCAGCAGGTTGGTTGGGGGAGGCCAGGGATGTGCATTCATGGGGGGATGGGGTCAGAGCAAGGGAAGGGTAAGGCCTGTCCCCTCAGCCCACCCCTAGCAGGCATGGGGTGGGACCCACCAAGGCCGGATGAACTGCTGCAGCATGGGTGCCACCTCCTGTGGGCACACATAGCCCAGGCGGCCGATGGTGATGGCTGGAATGGCAGAGGGACTCGTCAGGCGACCTGCAACCCCGAGTGGCCCCGGGACGGTACGTGGCGCGGCCTCTGGCACAAGGCACTGAGCCCTGCCCCAAGGGTATGCCCTGTGGAATGAGCCTGGGTCCCCAAATCTGGCCCAGCCAAGACCTGCCCCCCCCACCCCACCCAGCCTGGGTTTCTGCCCAGGTCTATCCAAGCTCAGCATTTTTCTCAGGGCTCTTTCCAGAAGCCCCAGCAAAGTGCTGCAGGACGCCCTCCCTGGTTTTTGCCTCTCAGCCCAGAGCCTCACCTGCAAGAGGCAGGTGTGGGGACCGCAATGGCACTCACCTGTGTTCTCCAACAGCGTCTTGGGTGTGTTGGGCCGGTTAATAATTTCCACCAGGTTGTTAAGGACCATCTGCACATAGGGCTGCATCTCAGCCCCTACGGAAACCTCCAATTAGAGCCCTGCACTGCCTGCTGCACCCATAGCAGGCCTGCAAGGGTGCAGTCCTCACTTACTGACCTGGTGCCATCCAGAGCCCACAACTGCTGAGAGAACAAAGCACCATCGGCTGTTTCCTAGCCACCATGAGCAAAGACAGACCCACATCCTCCCAACACCAGAGTCTTCTCTGGCGTCACTAGACCTGAGGAGACCACATTGCCCAACCTTTTTCCTTCAGGAGGCCAAGGTCATACAACCAGAGTCCAATCCAAACATCCCTCCTGTTACACCTCTTTGGAAAAGCCAATCACAATGTTCTCTCAGCCATTTGACTCCACCCCTAAGGAAAAGCCCCACAGGTGTCCTGCTGGCCCTGGCCAATTGGATGCTCTCCCGAGTCTGTCTGTCAGAGCTAGATTCCCAGCCCAGGTCAGGAACAGACCAAGTTGGCCCACCTGCCAGGTACTCACCCATCTGCATGCAGATCTCTCCGATGGCCCAGGTGGCATTGTTGCAAACAGAGATGAACTCGGGGTTCAGGTTGGTGCCCAGGATGGGCATGAACTCAGCTGGGGAAGGAAGAGGGGTGGGTAAGCGAGAAGGCCAGCACAGGTGAGCTCCTGAACGGGCAGGGTGGGCCCATCAGACAGTACGAATACATCCCAGCTGGTCACGGTCTTCCCCGGGCATATCTGCATCACACAAGGCCAGGGCTGGAGCTGCAGGCACAGGACAGGACGGGGCAGGGGCTCACCAATGCAGGGCTTGACATGGATGAAGCAGGCTTTGGTGAGATCCCCCAGGAGGGCGAAGGAGCTCTGCCGGACCTCAGGCATTGAATCCTGGGGGTTGGAGAGGGGTCAAGCACAGTCCCTGAGTACATCTTGGCCCTGGAGACTCAAGCTGAATGTCCCCATCTGTGACCCTGCTCTGGAAACCCTGCTGCAGAGAGCACACACTGGTGCTGCCCGCTGCATATACAGCCACACCAGTGTACCTGAGGGCTCTAATCTCAGACTCAACCAACTGCAGACAGAAATATTCAGAAAGAGAAAGAAAATCAAAGGAACTAGGGCTGTGTCTAGCACACCAAAAGCAAAAACTCCTGAGATGTACTGAGCACATACAGCCTTTCTCTAATCACCACTCCTTAAACAGTACCATGTAACTATTTTTCTTCTTTTTTAGTTTGTTTGAGACAGAGTCTCGCCTTGTAGTTCAGGCTGGCCCTGAACTCACAGCAATCTTCCTGCCTCTGACTCTCAAACAGTGGGATTACAGGCGTGAGCCACCACGACTGGCCCATATAACTATATAACAGCTACATTGTGTTAAGAGTCTTCAATAAAGACCAAAGACAACTGTAGTGGGGAGAGGGCTTATGCACTGACATTTTCTATTTTTGTTTTTTAAATTTCTTTCCTTTTTTTTTGAGACGGGGTTGCTGTGTAGTTCAGGCTAGCCCTAACCTCACTATGTTGCCCAGGCTGGCCTCGAACTCAGCAATCCTCTTGCCTCTGCCTCCCAAGTGGCAAGATGACAGGACTGCACCACCACCATCAACTTATTTTCTTTTTTAGTTTTTTTTTTTTTTTTTTTGAGACAGGGTCTCAATTTGTAGTTCAGACTGGCCTTGAGCTCAGCCTCAAACTCACATCACAGCAATCCTCCTGCCTCTGCCTCCCTAGTGCTGGGATTACAGGCGTGAGCCACCAAGCTGGGCACTGTGGTATGTGGTGCTGATTGCTGATGGGCGTGAGTCTCCACACCCAGTATTGTATGTGGTTACTGGGGAATCAAACCTGGGTCCTTGCATTTGCAAGACAGGCGCCAGAACCACTGAGCTAAATCCCTGGCCCTGTTTGTTTGTTTTTTGAAATAGAGACTTGCTTTGTAGTTTAGTTTGAACTCACCATGTAGCCTAGGCTGGCCCTGAACTCAAGACAATTCTGCCTCAGCCTCCTGAGTGCTGGGCTTACAGGAGTGCACCACCACACCCAGCTCAGCCTCACATTTCCTATTTTTGATTTTCAACATTGTTTGCTTCTATTTGTTTTTTTCCATACTGTTCATGCTGGGGCTACCATTTTGAGCTACACTCCCAGCCTTATTTGCATTTTTTTTTTTTTTAGGTTTTTTTTAGGTTTTTTGAGACAGGGTCTCGCTTTTGTGGTTCAGGCTGGCCCCGAGCTCAGCCTCAAACTCACATCACAATCCTCCTGCCTCTGCCTCCCGAGTGCTGGGATTACAGGCGTGAGCCACCATGCCCGGCATTGTGGTATGTGGTACTGGTTGCTGCTGGGTGTGGGTCTCCACACCCAGTATTGTTATGTGGTTACCGGGGAATCGAATCCGGGCCCTTGCGCTTGCAAGACAGGCGCTGGAACCACTGAGCTAACTCCCCGGCCCCTTATTTGCATTTTTGTCTGTTTTTCATTGGTAGTGGCAGAGCAGGAAGGCAGACTGAATGAGCCCCCGTAGCAGGTGGGGCAGGACCCATCAGACAGCACTGAGTATATCCCAATGTGGTCACAGACCTTTCAGGGTTATATCTTCATCACTTGAGGGAGAGCTGGGGTCCTAGGGGCAAAGGGCACTCACTCTTAACACTGAACTGTATCCCCACTCTGACCATGAACTTGAGATCATCCTGCCTCAGTCTCCCAAGGAGCTGGGACTACAGGTATATACTTTTTCAAGCTGTTTGCTTTTGTTCGTAAGACTTTATTTGCCTTATTTGAATATTTTTGGGGTCTGGGGATTAAAGCCAAGGCCTTCGTTCACACTGAATACACTCCCAAACCTTTAGAAACATTTCTTATTCTTGCTAAGCTGCTCAGGCTGAGCTCAAACTATTGATCATCCTGCCTCAGCCTCCCAGGGTACTGGGATTGCAGGTGAGCAACATCACACATGGCTTTGAACCACTTTTTAAATAACCAGAAGCTCTTTTCTTTCAAGGATCCTTTTCCCTAATGTCTGTCCAGTACAATCAGGGTCCCAAATGTCTAACATGAGCTGCTAGCTACTGTCATTGTGTAGGTGCAAATCTAGTACCAGGCCTTGGTGACAGCGACCTGTCTAGGATGCCAACCCACCTGCATGCACTGGAAGAGCAGCGTCATGATGTTGCTTCGGGCCACCAGCTGCTCCACGTGGCCACCTAGGCCCTCGGCCAGCCCGCTGAGCAGATCCAGAGCCACAATCATGAAGTCCTTGTCAGGGGCCTCATACTGCTCAGGGTGCTGGGTGTACATCTGGGTACAGATGGGGTCAGGGAGGGTGAGGAGGGAGCAGCCCAGGGCTCAGGGAGTGGCGGAGCAAGCAGGTGGTTGCCGGGTCGCTCACCATGGCCTGGGCCAGCGTCTTCTGCACTAGGGTGACGCAGCGCTGATAGACCGGCTCGCAGTACGGCAGGAAGCCACTCTGCAGGGCGGTGGCCACCGAAGACAGGCACTGGGGAGAGGAGCAGACAGCGTCAGGCAGGGCCTTGCTGGGTAGGGTGGGGGTCCCGGGTTGGTGGCCACTGAAGACAGGCACTGGGGAGAGGGGCAGCGGGTGCCCTGCAGGGCCTTGCTGGGTGGGTGGGCGTCCCAGGGCACTCACCTCCAGCAAGGGGAAGAGGTCTTTGTCCTCGTCCTTGAGCTCATTCCACTTCTGGATCAGCGGGGGCATCAGCTTCTGGATATACTCCTGGGGGAGGGGAAGGAAGTTGGGCTCCCGGTAGAGGTCAGTTCTTGCCAGTCTGCCCGGACCACACCCCCATGCAGAGTTAAGATGGGGTGCCTCTTGATTTGCAGCCACAGCATTTACTGTGCTGTCTCCTGTGTCCCCCTGGATTGGGAGCGGGGCAAGGTCCAGGCCCAGGAGGTCTATCAAGGTCATGGCCATGGGCAGGGATACATGTGACATGGAGTTTCTGCCAGGTCACCAGATGCTGAGGGGCACAGAGATGGGGAAAAGGGGCCCATTTGGGTCTCACTGGCTGGTTGAGGTGGTGGCCCACGGAGTCTGCCAGGGTGCCGATGGCATCATAGAGGATAAGCAGGTTCTTATGCTGGTACTTGCCAAAGGCAAAGACAAGGGTGTCCAGGATGTAGCTGAGGTAGGGCACCAGCTCCGTGCAGGCCTCCTCCTCCAGGGTGGCAAAGGCACTGGCAGGAGGATAGAATACAGGGCTCAATAGACTCCAGCACTGGCACTGGCCACAGGCAAGTGGGAAGGGTGGTTGTGGGATCAGCCAGTACGAATACAAGAGAAATCAGAGTCATGTCAGCAGTCACAAGTGTCATCATTTCCCAGCGGGTAGGGGTAGGGGCTGAAGGTGGGGGTCAAGAGGTCAAGGGTCACCTGCAGGCTGCTTCCTGCACCCTCTTGTTGCCGTCCAGGATGCGCTTGAGTAGCTCCGTCATCAGAGGCTTGAGGTGCATGTCAGGTGGCTGGCTGACCACCCAGTGAGCATAGCGGCTCAGTGTCCAGCAGGCGATGGAGCGGACCAGGGCCTTCTTGTCCGACAGGCACTGGATAAGGTGTGGGATCAGCTCAGGCAGGTAGGGCACCATGCCCTGCATGCAGCCTGCAGAGCAGAGCAAAGAAGGCCCAGCAGTGAGGTCAAACCTGCTCGAGACCAGGCACGTCTATCCTCAATGTTCCACCACTCCCTTTTTGCCACGGTACCAGGAACCAAACACAGGGATCCGTAACCACGAAGCTACGTTGCCAGCCCCTTCTAATTTTGAGACACGCTCTCCCCACGTTTCCTAGGATGGGCTCAAATTTATGATTCTCTTGCCTTACCTGCCAGAGTGCTAGGATTAACAGGCATAATAACTGAATGTGGCTTCTCAGAAAAATCTCTCTGTTTTGTTTTTTTAAGACAAGGTCTCTGTATGTAGCTGTATTGAACTTACTATGTAACCTAAGCTGCCCCACCTGACAAATATCTTTTACTTGAGCAGAACAAATACAAGCACAGCCCCGTAATAATTAAAGATTTTAGATCTACTTTCACCAGGTTCCAGTCAATTTCTCTAGACGGTTCTCCATCCATACATAACAAACTTAACACAGATTATCAATATTGCATGATGCAGGACACCCTACTCATTCATATAGGGTACATATTGTACTTGGAAATCTTCTTCTTCATTTCTCTCTTTTTTTGTTATTAAACACGTTATGGCTTTGAACCCAGGGCTTTTGCACTGAGCTACAACCCCAGCCCTCTGTGAGACAGGGCCTCCCTAAGTCAGTAAGTTGCCCAGCTGGGTTCCACCTCACAATCTTCCACCTCAGTCTCCTGGAGTGCTGGGATTAAAGCTCACTAGCCAGCCACCCGGCTTAAACAACTGTTTTTGTTGTTTGTGGTCCTGATAACAGAACCTAGGCCTTGTGTTTGCCAGGCAAACTCTCCACTGAACTGCACACCTAGCCCTTCTCAAATTAAAGTCATCTGGAGTTTGGGTTCCCACTGCTATTCAGTGATGTCTGCCCGCTCTGGGTGCCTGCAGCCACACATGACACCTTTAGTGCATGACTCAAAGCCCTGCCCTAACCATGCTTTATGTCCCTTTGGGAAAAGGAAGCCTCAAAACCACACCGGCAACAAGGTACTATGTTTACCTGCAAAAACACCGCTATTGGGCATGTCTGATTCTGGTGGGATTGGACCAGAGGCCCAGAGGTGCCCTAGCAACTGTAAAAGAGGCATTGATTCTGTGACCCTCAGCCACTCGTGTATCTATAAACCTGGGCATCCGGTAACCAGCTGGTGGTGGTGAGAACCAAGCACACTCATCTCTGTGGGACCCGACCAGGGGCTGCCCTTCCATGGGGCAGACACCTTAAAGATACCTGCTGATCACTGTGGCTGTGGAAACGAATTCCCAGCTCCACAGGACCTACCTGGGACAATGAAGGGCAAAGGCCTGACTGCTTTTAGGCACTTGGGGCCAAAGGAAGGACCAGAAATTCAGAACTCTTTGGAGGGGAGGCAGTCAGGCCTCACTCACAGAGGGGCCATGTCCTCCACCCAGACTGCTGGGCCAGCCCCCTCGACTTGCATCGCCGCACAGGGCAAAGGGATGCCATGGCGTGGGCAGGCAGGAACTCACCCTCGGCAATGGCGCCCAGCACCAAGATGCCTGACTCCTTGACTACCCACTCAGGGTGGAACAGGAGGCCCTTGAGGAGGGGGAGTAAGTGGGGTAGCAATTCCTCCCGGAAGACATTGGCGAGGACATCGAGTGCAGCCGCAGAGCACTTCCCTGCAGGGGGACAGTGGCAGGCAGGCTCACGTCAGGACACGATATCTGGGTCAGTGCTCCAGTCTGTCCCACCTCCGCTTCCATCACCGCCCAAGAGGAGCCGGGCCACCCTTGCATCCCCAGGGTTGACCCACGCACTCAGATTCCAGTCAGAGAGAGCGTCATCATCATCGTCGTCCTCTGCATCCTCAGAGCCGTCAGGCCGCTCGGCCTCGTGGGGCAGTGTCACCGTGCGTGACTTATGGAAGCGTGGTTTGATGTCCTGCTCGCTGTCAGGTACCGCCTCATCCTCCTCTACATCTCCCTGGGGCCGAGCAGAGGGCTCAGCACGGATGCGAGATCCCAGCCCCCAGGACAGCCCCGACCTCACCACCCATGCCTGACCTTGAGCAGTATGATGTCGATTTCCGAGTACTTCATCCCATTCACAAGGATGGGGATCAACCTGTTGGGAGTGGCTGTGTCAGGGGTGTGGGCCCTGCTGTGGTGGGGCGTGG
>PVIR01024768.1:0-25544 GCA_004026965.1 Petromus typicus | reverse complement strand
TAGGTCACAGATAGGTACGTATCGCATCTTTTCTCTGGTATGAGAAAATAAAGATGTAAATGAGTCCTAGCATTGTATGTTATATATTGTGAAATAGAAAATGCTTAATGTAAAATAGGGTGAAGGGGGAAAATGTTGAGATTGTAACAACAAAGTAAGGAAACAAATTTTATGTATATGGGGGGGTGGTAGGGTGGGTAGGGCTAGGGGAAAAAATGAGAATTAAGATGTGTCTTACACTGGTACAAATCCCCATTATGGAGTGTAATCATGATGTGTATATTTAATGTACCAATAAAGATTAAAAAAAATTTTACTGTAGCAAAACACCTGAATTATCCTAGATAGAATGCCTCACTCATATAATACTGCTTGCTGTAGGCTATTCAATAAATTCTTGCTGAGGGATTAATTGACGGATGTTATTTATTGAGCTAATTTAATGCGGCTGTTGTAGAAAGTACAAAGATGAATCACTCTACAGATTGTGTTCTTGAGATATGGCTGGATCTACTGTGGAAAACAGAAAATAAAGGGGCAGGGGCAAAGGTCTAAAAAAGCTAAATGAACTGAATAAACTGAAAGCAAGGTGAGAAAAGCCTCGTGTGAAGTTGAAGCTGCAAAAGACAAATAACAGACAGCAAGGCTGGCAAATGGCAACAGAAAACACCTGCAGTTCTGCACATCATCTGCGCCTTGGTTTCCACCATAGAGCTAGAAATAAGGTTTTAGATTCAGATACCCCCTTGGTGTCCTGTTGCCTCTTTGTCTACTGAAGGATTTTCAGGGTTCTAATGGACCACACCTGGTCACACCTCACTGCCATGTCCTCTGTCCTGTCTCCTCAATCTCTGTCACCCTCTGGACAAGACCCAACTCGGGGGAGGAACCTGGTTACATCTTTGGTGCCCAGTGTGGGCTTGTCTTCTGGACAGAGAGGTGAGGTGGAATGGCTGGATCACACACATTCCCTCTTTCTCTGTCTCTTGTAAAAATTTAAAAAACAATCCTGCCAGCCAGTTAAAACCTCTTAGAGCAGATACTACTCTTGAAGCAAAAGACAAGTTCTCAAGCACCTCTTGAAACCAATGGAAACGTCAGCCTGAGAGGGGGCTAGTTGCTTTCCAGACAGATCCACTCTGGTTGTGTGGACTGGTGAAAGCTTGGATGGCGACTTCACTTGCTGGGGATACACAAAGGCCACAGTGGAAGCTGGCTTCTGACAGCCTGTACAGTGTCCAGCAGACAGATCTCTACTTATCAGTTGCTCCACCCACATTCCTGTGAGGTGAGTTTAAAATATGTGTTCTTTAGATATCCCCTTTCCCAGGGTGACTTTAGATGACTCCCTCACAGCCCTCTCCTAGGCTTCCTTTGCAGTGAGCTATCGGTTTGGTCTTTTCTCTGCTAGTATGATAGACCTCCCCCTCTGGATATGTCTTGACATACTAGGCTGGGAACGGGTTAAGATCCTGGCCCACATTTTGAGCTCCCCTGGAACCTGGCCCTCACCCAAACTTTCATAGAGCCAATATCTAACACCTCCCCCTCAGAAATTCCTTAATAAATAAATAAATGCAGACCTCTGGGCTTGAAAAAGCTGCTGGATAAGTCTCTGTGAATAAAAGACCAGCTGCCTGAATCAGTTTGTTTACTTTTGTCCACTGATGAGACTTTCTGGGTCTTTTCCAATGTTATACAGTGATACATCCCAAAAATGTTATACATTATTATAGTATATTGGAATTGGTTATAATTAAAAGGTCACATTCTTTCTAACATACTAAGAGTTTAAGATATTAAAATGATCGTAGATGAACTTACAAAACCAAATTTAAAAGCAAAGCTTCTATACTGTCCTTAGTTTCTTGTGTTTTCCACTGTTAAACTTTTGATTAGTAAAATTGAGTTTTAAAAGTCAAATGTTGTCTATAATAATCATTATATTATTTGTTAAACAACTATTGTCTTAGTTTATAGTATAACCTATACATACAAGATATGCTATAAGTCTAAGCATTAAAGTTTATAGGGTTAAAAACATACAAAAAAACTAACGGATGTTCTCTTATACACTACACATGTAGTTCTTAGATATACGAAATGATCAAAATTGTTGTCATCTCTCTGAGTTTGTTATTTAAAACTGGATCTACATCTCGCTGCTTAAACATTTTGCTACTGTATAAACAAGACACTTTATTTTGGATAATAAGTCTATTTGTGCTCAGGAGCACTATTTCCTACACTTAAGATCTCTAAAGTTCTTAATTCTTGTCAGTGAAGTTATGTCCCATAAGCCTATTAAATCTAAAATCTATCTTAAGCATAAAAACTAAGTAAACATACAAAAATATTTTGTGTGTAGTTGTGACACTAATCACTGCTAACCTCACAGTGTGTTAAATGTGTTTGTGATTCCCAGATGTACAGGCTTTCAAAGATCCAAAGCTGAAAAACATTTTATTGTACTGGTGACTTCCTGACTAAAGCTGTTTGTGGAGGTTATACCTTTATAATAGTATGTGATTTATAGTTACTAAGTGATATTTCCAGACGTTTAAAATCCTCTGTAAGTTCCCTATGTTGCAGGTTCCTAGATGTAAAGATCTTTAGGGTAAATTTGAGTAAAATCCAGCTGTTGTATACAAATCTGCTTTCCTACCTTTTAAATCTCTTAATGAGGATTAAAGGAGCTATATGCCAAGAATAAGGATGCTGTGGATACAGACAACAGAACTCTGCGTGGCCAACAGAGATGCCTAGACAAGGCCTGACAAGAAGTGAGGCGGGCTGAAGCCTGAGCTCAGTTTGGGGCGGGCTGCCCAAGGACAAAAAGACAAGGCCTCCAACCTAGCTTTGTAATAGGGAGGGAATAGTGGAAAAATATCCTATCTAATAATTACAGCTGTTCTTTATATTAAGTACAGTAAAATAAAAACTTAAATATAAATTTAGAGATTAAAAACTCCAATGGTTCTAACCTAATAATGTTAACAATTGTTATGCTACAATATTATGTTTGCTCTTGATTTCAAATTTTCCCTGTAAAACTTTGTTCTACGTTAAAACAATTATGGTTACAAAAAATAACAGTTGCCTGGTCATATTTTATATATCAAAGTGCTTAATACCCAGAGAATATCAATATAGTTAAAACTATCACTCCCACTTCAGTGCAGTATAACTGACCCCATTTAGAGACCAAAGCTAAAAATGTTAACTAAGCTAAGAGAGCCCACATTTTGCCCCAGGCCCTCCCAGGTCAACAAAGACCCAGGACATGAGGAGACTTCTCTGCAAGACCCTGCAACTCTGCTGAGTCCCTCAACCTCCTGAACAGGAGATTGTTAGACCCCAAAGGACAGGAGCCAACCAGTGCATATTGTACAAAAACAGTGGTCATCAAAAAAAAAAGTCTCCCTTGCTTCTAAGGCACTGAGACTCATCCTGGCAGACGACACTGACAGCAGAGCTAAGCGGCTCTATACATGGTCCCAAAAGTAACCTCTGAGGACCCTTAGCTGACTTTGACATATGAGAAGAGGTTAATTTTAACTGTCATAGATCTCACTTTAACTTGGTCTTAAACACCCAGCAGAAAACTATAACCAAAGAGGTATAGAAAAATTAATAATAATTTAAACCAATTGGGTTCCAAGTATTATACTGGCTCCTGCTAACAGTTTCCAACCTCACTATAGCTTGTCACTATTATGGCTCAAGAATCTGAACAGCATCAGTAACAGGCATAAAAATACTTTTAGGGGCCTGGGATTTAACTCAAGTGTTACTGCACCTACGTTGGAACCACAAGGGCCCCAGTTTTATCCCCAGAACCCCTTCCCCACCAAAAAAAGTTCTTTTAACTCTTAGCTGGACTTGTCCTTTAAAAACACAGGGCTTTCAGTCTTCTTATGGCTAAAACTATATAGTAAAAAAAGATCTTTAAAAACATCAAACTTATAGATAACTTCCTAACTGCAATTAAAGCTATGTCTGTTCTATGGAAGCTATGTCTATTCCTTTAAAAAAAAATGTTCCTTTTATGCCAGCCAGTCTAAAATAGTGAGAAATACAGCACAGAGACTTCAAACTCTAAAAACAGATTGCCTCAGATGACATCTGAGCCCAACTCTGTGGTAAATGCACAGTGTGCAGCAAGATTTTATCTACAGTGGTGCCTTAGTGTCCAGTGTTGACCAGTTCCAGGACCCTTGAGGATACTGAAATCTGCAGGTGCTCACGTCTCCTAAAATGGGCTAGTGTTTATATATAACCTATTTACTTCCTCTTACATACAGTACTTTAAAATCATCACTGGACTACCTTTACTACTTAAAGCAATGTAAATAAATACTTTGTAAAACACTGTTACACTATAATTTTAAGACAATGATAAAAACACAGAGATAACTTTTTCAAATATTTTCAGTTTAGAGTTGGTCATATCTGGAATATCAAACCTGTAGATAGAGAGCATTAAAGCTACAAATGGTGATACAGACACATCCACCAATGGACATCCTCCTGACTTCTACTCAGGACCCTTCAGTAGGCCTCATCGGGTGGCCTTGGTTGCTACCCTGCCAGGGTCCCTCTTGGTTCCAAGTTTGAGTGAATGATGCTCCATGTTCCCTGACAACAGTAAAGGCTTGCCACTGTGTGTGTGTGGGGGAGGGGGAGGGTAACACCAGATTATAAAGGGGCAAAAAGGCCTTAGCAAACTAAACAGTAAATTGAAGGTAAGCTGAGATAAGCTTCGAGGGATGTTAGAGCTGCAAAAGAGCTGATGGAAAAGGTCAGGGATGTAACTCAGCGGCTCTGTGTCTGCCTGACAGGTACAATGTCCTGAGCTCCATCCTTAGTACTGCAGAAAAAAAAAAAAAAAAAAAAGCCAAAAAAAAGACACTGATGGAATCTGCTGGCTATGGGAAGCCTGACAAGCAGGAGCAACAGATTTGCAGTTTTGCAACAAGCCTGTCCTCTGCATGTGTGCATATGCACCAAAGAGCTGTGTACATCAGCTTTTAGGTTCAGGTGCTTCCTTGGTGTCCTCTTGCCTCTCTTGAGAGGTTTGGCGTGTGTTTTCTAACAAACCACATCCACTTGTTCACCTTTGCCTGCTGTATCCTGTTTTCTCAATCACTGTCACCCACAGGACAAGAACCCAATCAAAGGTTCAGGATTTAGCTCAGGGGTTCAAGCCCCTGCCTCACATGCCCATGGTCCCAAATCTGATCTCCAGCACCCCCCCCCAAAAAAAAACACCCAAAAGAACCCAACCAAAGGGACAAGACTGGTTACAGTATGAACACAGTATTTAACACGAAGACATTAATACTGCTAGGTGCTGTAGAGTTGTTTTAGAGGATAAAATCTAGGGAGTGAGAGACAAGGATATAAGGCAAGGTAAACTATGACCATGGGCAAAAAGCCCCAGATAATAAAGGATAATGGAGGCTGGAGAGGTCTTTACTGCAAAAAAAGTTGAGAATCAGCTGATTTGGAGAAAACATTGGATTAAGAATCTAATATTCAAGCTCTTGTCCAAGCTCCATTACTGAACATCATAAACCCAAAGCATAACACAAAGAGATCTTTCCGGATGTCCTAACTATAGTGATAGAAAAGGGAAGTATTTGACATAAGCTGTCCTAGTTACTTGTTTATTGCTGAGACACAGTAACTGACACCCACAATTGAAAGGAAAGGTTTGTTTTGGCTCACAGTTTGTAGAGGCTTTCAGTCCAAAATCAGCTGACTCCAAGACAGGGTGGCATGGCAGAGGGGCACGGCAGAGAAGGGGTGCTCACAGTGCAGGGACAGCAGGACCATAAGGAGAAACCCCAACGGGGAATAGGACAGACAGCTAAAGAGGCCTCCCCACCCGCAAATAAAAGCTGACAGTCTGCAGTCACACTTCTGTTTACACTGTACCCTACAAATACTTCCTCTGATGCTATAACCTGCCAAGCTTACTTTGCTTAAATTATAAAAAGACCTACCCTCAGAATGCAGAAAGACCCTTCCCCATTTTCCCTAGTAACGAGCCAATCAATCAGTCAAGTAGGAATACCCTCAGCCTAGGGATGGGTCAGACACCAACATCCATAAAACCAACGCCTCAAGCCCACCCAGAATGGTGGCTCTGTTCTGCGGCCCTCTAAGAGAAGGCAGCTATATCCGTGCATGCTTGCTTCATTAAAGTACAAACTGCTTGGAAAACTTTCAGTCTCTACCTGGTTCTTCCACAACCTCCTGTGTCACTGTAGGATTGAGGTTAGGGTTTCCTGGACGCAACAATAGCATTGCAGACAGGAAGCAGAAAGAGAGAGATGAAGGGAGGGGGCAGGGTGCTAGACCCTTTCAGAGAACACCTGAGGGACCTACCTCCTTTAACCAAGCTTCATCTCCCCCCAGCGTATTTAGTTATACAGGGGACTCTTCATTTATGAACTCAATTTGTTCTCGAGGGCTGGGTGCAACTGGAGTTGGACAAAGGTTCAGGTTCCTTCTACAATCTTCAGGCTCTCTCTCCTGTATACAGGTAGAACTCAGTGTCCTTAGAGTTGGATTTGCCCAGGATTTCTCAACCCCATACAGGAAAAGATGTTGTAATGTTCCTTCCAGAGCCCTTTACAGATTAAATCGTATCTGAGACATTTAGAAGCATACGTAGCTGGCATTTAGGTCTTAACAATTCTTTGTTCAAAGTTAAAATCCTGGTTGTAACCCCAGTTGTTCGTCTGTCTGGCCAGTTGTAACTCAAGGGTCCACTATAAAAAGTAGTCAGTGATGAGTACTTTACCCCTATGACCCAATAACCTCCAATCACTTATGAGTACATGAAGATTTGGAGGGACATCTACAGAAAAACTAACCTCAGGTAAGAGAAAAGCACGTTTTATCCTGGAGCCCATGGTACTTAAAAAATTTTTTTTTTTTTTTTAACACAAGCAGAATACTGACATCAGACACTCTTGAGGAAATAAGAAGAAAGTGGAGAAGAACGAGGAGTTGCAGGCCAGTGGGAATTCTTGCCTAACCGGGAAACCAAATGAGGCTCTAGATGGCTCTGGTGGTGAAGAAGACTGGGAAATCTGAGAATTATTTCAGAAACAATGGGCAGGAGGTGATAACCACTAAGATGTGACAGTAAAATGCCCAGGTACGTATCTAGACCCGGGAGGGTGGAGCTGCAAATGAGTAGGAGTGGGTGAGCCTTCCTTCAGCTCAGCCCTCCCCCTAGCTTGTTCTAGCAGTCCCCATTCCTCATGTCCTGCCCAGAAAAGTGGTCTGGAACTAGCTGCCAGCTGTTCCTTTTCTCTTGTCAACTCTGGACTCACAGGAATAAAGCGCACCAAATTTTGTTTCATACAAGAAACAGTACCACTTGAATAAGGATAATCGAGGGTCAAGAGTTGTAAATCAAACCGGACGTGGTGGCTCATGCCTGTAATCCCAGTGGGAGGCAGAGGCAGGAGGATTTCTGTGAGTTTGAGGCTGGCCTGGGCTACAACAGTGAGGTGTTTTTTGGTGTTTTTTTATTTGTTTATTTTTGGTTTTGTTTTTTGAGACAGAGTCTCACTTTGTAGTTCAGGCGGGGCCTAAACTCAGCCTTGAACTCAGCAATCCTCCTGCCTCTGTCTCCCAAGTGCTGGGATTACAGGCATGAGCCACCACGCCTGGCACTGTGGTATGTGGTACTGATTGCTGGTGGGTGGCAGTCACTACACTTGACATTGTTGTATGTGGTTACTGGGGATTGAGGATTGAAGTAGGGACCTTGCGCTTGCTAGGCATGTGCCAGAACCACTGAGCTAAATCCTCAGCCATATAATAGTAAGTTTGGGGCCAGACTGAACTACAAAGCAAAACTCTGTCTCAAAAAAAAACCACCAAAAGTTGCAAATCAAGACACTTGGGAGTCAGGACAGACCACAGGAGTTTGGTGGATGTAGAAGAAAACATCTTCATGCATTAACCTTTGACTTAGTCTTGGTAGATTCCACGGGCACTTTTGATATTTGTACAGTTGACTGGTGTTACTACAAATTTTATCTAGTAGTACTGAAGTTAAAATTGATCTTTTTTGATTCTAGCATCATTCTGCACATAAGTCTGCTTAATAAAGATAAAGGATGTATCCAAATATTTCCGACACTTACTGTGGAGGGCTCCAGCGACATGAAGGCCAAGGTCGAAGAGCTGTGAAGGAAGGAACTGAGAGGAATGAGCAAGAGGCTCAGACCCCACAGAAAACACCTGCGACGTGAGACTGGCAATGGGGCTCCCGCAGGAAGTCTGGAATTCCTGGGCAAATTCACTAGGGCCTGAAGAAGCAGAACTTAGGAGACTGTTCAGAAATGCGAACTCCTTCTCAAAATCTTCTCCTTCCAGGGAGTCGACACATAGATCTTTCACCACTGCTAAATGAAAATAAACAACAAAAAAAGGATGTTTGAGAGGAAATGAGAGTAGATTGTACAACAATTCAGTTGTTTCATTGTTCTTATACTCATTTTGAACCAACATTAAATTGATTGGAATTTATATGACAATTATTTCTAATTTGGCAGGGTTTTAGATCAAAATGGTCATGTTTGCACAATGAAGATATAAATAACTATGAAATAATTTGTCTTCTGTTCAAGACAAAAATTATGGGAGCTACAAAAAGAAATAGAAAAGAAAACTTAAAATAGAAGATTTAGGAAAAAACAAAACAGCCAAAAGGACAAAAGACATAAAAGATCCAAATAGCACAATCAATATGGCTCTTTTTAAAATTAGTACATGTTTGTGCTACAAAGTAATTATATTCAGCTTGGGGGTTGGAAATTAAAGAAGTTATATTTTGAAGCAGGAATGACTGCTTATGCTTGTAATCCTAGCACAGGGAGCCAGAGGCAGGAAGATCACAAGTTCAAGCCCAGCTGGGCAATTTAGCAAGACCTTGTTTTAAAGTGTTGAAGATACAACTCAGTCAAAAGGCCCTGGGCTCGATCCCCAAGACCCAAAGACAAGATTGGTTATTCTGGGTATACACAGACCTTCATAATGGAAACAAAACCTGATTAAGCACATGTTGAAAAATCACGAAAATTGATTATACTAATGCACTTCCGAAAATGAGGACTGGGTGTACTGTCACACATCTGCAGTCCCAGCACTTGGGAGGCTAAAGCGCCAGAATTGCTGTGCATTCAAGGTGAGATGAGGTCACATTCTGAGTTCAAGGCCAGACTAAATTACATAGTGATATTGTCTCAAAAAAAAAAAAATACACACACACAAAACAACTCGTAAGTTCCTAAACATATTACAAATGACATATTTTGTGTAATAAGAAAATTATTTAAAAATGAAGTAAACAAAAAAGGTCTTTACCTGCAAACATTTTTTTTTTTTGAGGCAGGATCTCACACTATGTAGCCCAGGCTGGCCTCAAAATCATAGCAATCCTCTTGCCTCAGCCTCCTGTATGCTGGAATTATAGGACTGCACCACCATACCCAGCTTTTGCCTATAAATTATAAAGCCTACTATTTTACAATTTTTAAATTTTATTTATTCAGGCATATCTCACTGTAAACCCCAGGCTAACCTTGAACTCAGTGATCCTTCTTCAGCCTCCCAAATGCCGGAATTACAGGTGTTCCCCACCATCCCTTGCTAAAAGCCTATTAAACAACTCGTGCTTGAAAGAGAAACAGATTTTCTGAAATATAATATTAAAAACATTTCATATACTAATTCATAGGAAATTTTCCGATGTTTGATATATCAGATATAATTACCACATCCACACCAAAAGGAAAACTGTGCCAACTCAATCTGTAAGCAGTTGAGTGAAATTTACTTTCCTTTAAAAATAAAAGTAGCAGAAAATAAATAAATAAATAAATGCAGCAGGCTGGGCATGGCAGCTCACACCTGTAATCCCAGCACTCAGGAGGCAGAGGCAGGAGTACTGCTGTGAGATCAAAGCCAGCCTGGGCTACATAGTGAATTCAGGGTCGGCTTGAACTACAACGTGTGACCCTGTCTCAAAAACCTTAAATAAATAAATAAATAAAAGTAGCAAGGTATACAACGTGGACTCTGCCAAGGTTAAGTTGAGGAAACCTGAATATCAGGAACGCAGGATTCACACCACGGATGGCAGGCCTTTTACAGCTTTCAGTGATACAAACAGCTCACTGCAGCAGGCCTGCCCTAGGTTCAGCACCACTAACTCACACTGTCAATCTGGGGGCCACAGAGTAACTTTTCCTTTGGGTTACCAGAAATTATTCTCTCTATGACAAAAGCAGAGTTAGAGCTTAATTAACTGAGGTCAAAACTTGGCTTTTCTTAACAGTTCAGACAATTCTTCCTGATACGCTATTAAAAAAACAAACAAAAGACCTCATCTCTTTCAGCTCTGCTTGCTTTAGTCCTTCCTCTCAGGAAGGTGGGGCATGGTTGAAAGCGGTCAGGAAAAGGCACGGCAAGTTCTGGAACACATATGCAAAACAGTTCCCAAAGCCTGCATGTGGACTTCTCATGAGAACCAGAGTAGGGTTTGGTCTTTTAGGGGTTTTTTTTGGGGGGGTTGATGTTACTGGGGATCAAACTCACGACCTTGCACTTACAAGATAGGCAGCAGCACCACTGAGCTACATCTCCAGCCTACACAGCAGATTTTTGATAGGAAGTCAGCTTCAACAGTGTATGACCCAAAAAGAGAACCCACATTGAGTTTTTGCCACTCAGTTTGGTACATGATGGCCGTTTAAACTGTGAGACTATTTTTCAGTTAAACTTTCTGCTTAACACATAGAAATCCTTTATGTTTAGGCTTTGGTAACCCTTTCTCTCAGAAAAACCCCAGAAACTATAGGGTGTAGAGTAGTTAGTCCCTGAGGAAGAGAGAGGTGGTTTTGATTTTCCTGTCCTTGGATCCCCACCTGTATCTCAGGGGATTTGGGTCTCTCCCCTCTGTTCAAGAAACTTCACATGGGATCTAAGATGCAATGCTGACTTAGCATTTTCTGTGTTCAACAACTGAGGTCTGCTTAAGGGTGAGAAGATAAAAGGCAGAACCATACCTGTCACAACTGGTGGTGCCTCACTCTCCCCCAGACTGCCTAAGGGAAAATGGAAGGATGATCCAGAACAAGAAGACTAGATGCGAGGCACATAACTACACAGCCACTGCCTGTGCCTGCTCCAAGTGTGCCTGACTCATGCACTGGAGGGTTGACTGTCCCTGCTCCCAGCCCAGCCAAAACCCTAGTTTTCTGCTCTGAACAGGCCCAAGGGAACCTACAATACCCCATCCTGGACATCACCATCTTCTCTGATGAACTCTGGGTAACACTAGGTATAATGGGTGAGCTAATTCAATTACTTTGTTCTCTCTTGACCTTCTCTAGAAAATTCTAGATCTCTGTCACAGTTGGGGTCAAAGGTACCCCTACTCAAAGAGACTTTTTTACTTCTGCTCTGATGTGTCACTTTGAAGAATAAATATTTAATGATGAGTTCAGAATATCCTATTCTCTTGCTAAAAGACTTAATTGCAGAACTGGGGAGCAATTCTCACATTCTGGGAAAGGCCAAAACAAATTTTATCTGTTGGAACTACACCAGCTCTGTCTGACTTAATCAACTAACAGATGCATCCTGCTCCACAGAATTATAAAATACCTGATTTAAGAAAATTGTTTTTCTGGTGCCGGGGATATAGCTCAGTGGTTCTGGCACCTGTCTTGTAAGTGCAGAGACCCGGGTTTGATCCCCGGTAACCACATAACAATACTGGGTGTGGAGACTCACCCCAGCAGCAACCAGTACCACATACCACAGTGCTGGGCGTGGTGGCTCACGCCTGTAATCCCAGCACTTGGGAGGCAGAGGCAGGGGGATTGCTGTGATGTGAGTTTGAAGCTGAGCTCAGGGCCAGCCTGAACCACAAAGCGAGACCCTGTCTCAGAAAAAAAAAAAAAAAGAAAAGAAAATTGTTCTTCCTCTGCATATCAGAAAAAAGAGGAATTGCTTTGGATACCTTGACCCAAAGGCTTAGTGAGACAAGAACTCAGACCAGTGGCATACTTTTTAAAAGTTTAGATGGCTTTTTTTCCTGAGGAACCACCATTGTCCTCCCCCAAGCTTTAAAAATCCTACATGGGAGGCCGGGGAGTTAGCTCAGTGGTTCCGGTGCCTGTCTTGCAAGCGCAAGGACCAGGGTTCCATCCCCCGGTAACTACATACAATACTGGGCGTGGAGACTCACCCCAGCAGCAATCAGTACCACATACCACAGTGCCAGGCGTGGAGGCTCACGCCTGTAATCCCAGCACTTGGGAGGCAGAGGCAGGAGGATTGCTGTGATGTGAGTTGGGGGCTGAGCCCAGGGCCAGCCTGAACTATGAAGCGAGACCCTGTCTCAAAAACAAACAAAAAAATCCTACATGGGAAATAGTTGCTAGAATTTTCACAGGCTTCAGAAAGTTAGACTCCAGTATCACTCCAGGTACAGGTAGGTAGAGTCACTAATGATCCTAACACTGCAGCTTAAGAGGGCACCTGTACTGAGGTCTATTTTTAATTAGATCCACTGTACTGATAATCTTGCTAAGGCTATGGCTCTCAGGCTCTCAATTTATTTAACCTCTCTCTGTCATACTTTGTCCACCACAAGAAGCATGGAAATCGGACCTGCTCCTCTTATTTTGGTTCTACATCCTTGACACAATAGTAAAGGTACTTTCATCGAACAGGCACCTTAACAGTCACTAATTCCTTTCTTATTTCTTCTAACAGTTTCTAACTTCTGCTTTGAACAGAGAGCCATAACACCTCTGGGTAGCTGGGGAACACATAATCCCCAGGTCAGAGGGTCTACAGCCCCTTCCAGCTTGAAGAAGCTATAGATGACAGAGACTTCTACCTCCTCAGCACCCCATAAATAATTATAGGGATGTATCTCTCAGAAGGAAATGAGATAGAAAGTTGGAGCACAGCTAAAAGTGACTAAGAAAGGAGGTGTGACAAAGTTCCAGAACACATGCATAAAATAGTTCCCTAAACCCTGCATGTGGACTGGAATAGGTTTTCAGTAGGATGGCCTAGACCTGGAATCAACCTCAAAGGGGGTGATTTAAAAAGGACCATCCACACTGAGTTTTTGCCACTGTGACCCACAGCGGCATGTGACCCACCTTTATGCGACAGAATGTACATTCCCTACTTTTACTTGGCTCAAATTTACTGTGCAGAGCCTTGTTTTTTTTAAACCTTTCATAATAAAATTTTGCTACCATTTTCACTTGATTAACTCTTTGTTTAGGACAGAAAGACCTAGAAACGATCTCCAAAAGGAGACTCCAGCACTCCCAAACTCACTAACACTTGCATATATTGTTCTTAATATTTCAAAATTGCCGCTGGATTATGGAGTACTGTGAACAGTTTAGGAAGACTTAAGTTATCTTAGCAAGTCTGATGACCTTTGCCTGTGAACACTGACCTCATCAGTGTGGCCCTGTGCATCCGAGGTGGTAGCCAGGTCACTCATCAGCACAATGGTTTGTGGATCTCTCTCTCTCCTTGTATTTCTTCTAAAATGTGCAGAGTTTTTTCATTCTACTTTTGTGTCTATGATGGCTATTTGGAAAATAGGTGTTAAGCACAAACATCTAAGCACATGCCTAAGAGGAGGCAGGTACTGGCTCTTCTTCCACTAAGATAACATTTTCTGCTCATGTCTTTTCTTTCCCAACCTTGTCCTTTGGAGCAGTGATGGTGAACATTTCAGTGACAAGTGCCCTGACTACAACCTAAGACTGACATGTATCACCAGGTGCCAACACTGTAGTTAAGTGAATTTAGTTTAGAGAAAAGAGAGCTCATACATTAACATTTTTTTGTCTTAAAAGAAAACAATGTGTCCTCAGTTCACCAGGGCAGCTCTGGAGTATACAGAATTTCTAGCCAGCAACAGCAAACTCTTGTCTGTCCTGGGCCACATAGATACTGGCCAGCTTCAGGGAGATTTTGGTTCTTGGCTTGTTTTCAATCATGGTTGTTTTAAGACATTGTTCTGCATTTCCAAGCTGACCTTCTATAAATACTAAATTGGCTATCAAATCGTAAGTGTAAGTGATGGACTCACTCTGAAGGCAGGGCAAAGCGCCTATGCACAATTAGCTCAGCCTCTCCTGGCTCATCATGCATGATGCTCAGCTCAGCTAGGTTCTGCCTGGCCTCATCTGCCCATCCTCAGTCTTGGCCTTGCCTGCTCCCTGTTGCTGCTCATCTGCCACAGCAGCCTTGACAGCTAGGTAAGTGCAGCCAGCAGTGGACACGTGCCATGACTCTGGCCAGTGGCACCAACACTGCCAGTGCCTAGCTGCTGGCAAAACACCTCATTCTGGCTCAGGAGATGGAATGTGTTCAGTTGCATCCTCTGTGCCCTGCGGGCCCATGGATCCCCCTGTTGGGAATTTAATACACAGACGAAAAGTTATAGCCCTTACTCTTTTATCAGTCTACAATGAAAAGGGCTTCCAGCATGACAGAATGCAGAGCTCCAGAATGACTATGTTTTTGGTTTGGTTTTGTTTAATAAAAGAAACATTTAGTGTCTGGAAATGGTCCCAAGTGAAACAGGAGATTAGGGCACAGCAAAACTGGCTGGGGAAATAGGTGTGACCGTTAAATACAAAGATCCTAGAATATGTGCACAGAAAAAAACAAGCTTATAGAATGTCTTAATTTTTTGATTTATTCATCATAAATCACTGATGAATGGTTCCGACATTTAAAACATATAAAACATGACCATTTCAAACTAACATCTCTCATCTTACCTGGCTCACCTTTGAAGTTTGCTTCCTCCTCTGATAAAACTACTCTGAAATAAAAACCAGAAAATGTATAGATTTTGGTTAAAATACATTTAGGACTGATATTCTCTAGATAATTTTATATAGCTAAATTATTTAATTCAGAAGATACATATTCTTCTGATCTTCCAAAATCTATGTCTCAGAACATTTCCTGCTCCTTCTATAGATTTATACAGATTGAAAACATTTTCCTTCTTGTTCTTCAAAACATGTACTGAGTATCCACATGATGCCATCAGAACTGTAGGCACTGTGTTAGATACAAGTTTCAGGGCCAGGGATTCAGATCAGTGGTTCTGGTGCCTGTCTTGCAAGCACAAGATCCTAAGTTCAGTCTTTAGTATCCACATACAATAATGCCAGGCATGGTGACTCATGCCCACCAGCAGTCAGTACCACATACCACAATGCTGGATGTGGTGGCCTCTGCCTGTAATCTCAGCACTAGGCGGGCAGAGGCAGGAGGAATGCTATGAGAGGGCTACTTAGTGAGCCCAGGGCCAGCCTGAACTACAAAGCGAGACCCTGTCTCAAAAAAATAAGTTTCAGCATCTCTAATTTGAAAAATCTGAAATCCAAAATCTAAAACTTTTTGACAATCAACATGGCACAAGTAGAAAAAATTTCATATCATCAAACTATTTCATCCACAAAACTTAAAAATATTTTATAAAACTACCTTGGGTTAAGGATATATTTGAAAAATAAGTGAATTTCATGTTTAAACTAGGGTCCTGTCCCCAAGGTATGTATGTATGTATTCCAAATATTTCTGGAAATATTTCAAAATCCCAGAAATATGAAATAAACATTTCTAGTAAAAGCATTTTGATAAGTGATACTCAACTTGCATTATCTCTTAAGAGAATCGCTGTCACCAAAGCCATAGAATAAGTTGCCTCATTTTCAGTCACTTATAGATTTTCTTTAAAACACTTAGGAAGTAAATAGAGGGCATAAAGACTATATTTCAAAAACCAGGGATTCTATTTTGATGAATAGTGATTCTTATTTTTTTAAAAAAGCCTAAAACATCCTTAATAATAATTGTGAGGGCCAGAGACTTAGCTCAGTGGTTCCAGCGCCTGTCTTGCAAGCACAAGAGCCCGGGTTCGTTCTGGGTAACCACATACAATACTGGGTGTGGAGACTCACCCCAGCAGTAATTAGCACCACATACCACAATGCTGGGCGTGGTGGCTCACACCTGTAATCCCAGCACTCAGGAGGCAGAGGCAGGAGGATTGCTGTGATGTGAGTTTGAGGCTGAGCTCAGGGCCTGCCTGAACTACAAAGTGAGACCCTGTCTCAAAAAAATAATAACAATAATAATTTTGGATATATGCAAATCCATCTAATAAACTAATAATATCCATGTAATAATCAAAAGTGAGAAAAGAAACTGAACACAGGGCCGGGGATGTAGCTCAGTGCACACAAGCTCCCGAGTTCAATCCTTGGTACTGTGAGCTTGCAAACAAAGGAGGGAGGGAGAGGAAGAGGGAAGGATTGAACACAGTAGTCGTTATTCCTGGGGCAGAACCGCACAATTGCGAGCACTGAAGGTAATACCATTAAAGAGAATTTGAAAGCAATATAGTATTCATTAGCAAATACTACAGAACAAACCTGCAGAGATACAGATACAATTAGATTAGGATTTCTACCGACAGCATCATGTATATGGTTCTTTTTACTAGTACATGTTTGTAGTATGTAATGATTACATTTATTGTGAGGAGTTAGGGCATATTCACAATACAACTTTTTTTCTTTTTGCCCTTTTCCCCTTCTCTCCCTTCTTGCTCCTTCCTATTCTGTTCCCATTTCCATTTGCTAAAGTTCAATTTTCATCATTTTTTCCTTCTTTTCTTTTCTATTCCTTTTCCTTCCCATTCTTTCCCCCTCCATTTGTTGTTCCCTCACCCATTTGAAAAAGAACTCCATACTTCCTATTACCTTCCCTTTTGCTCTATCTATGCATCTACCTGTCCATAATTAAGTTTCTCATATAAGACAAACCACCAAGCCCATGTGTCTGATTTTTTCCACTTAATATTATTTAGTCTCAAGTTGCATCCATTAACCTATGAATGCTAAAGTTTCTCTTTATGGCAGGGTAGTACTCCATTTAACAGCTTGGATTGAAGAGAAGGTAAAGTGCTCAGGAATCTGTTAATTAACTCAAGATGTCGCTCTCATAATCTTATAGATTGTTTTGAATAAAGCTTCCATGAAGTGTGAGACTAAAAAAATTACTAAATATATTTTATTCAGCGTATGATATTGTGTCAATATATAATTAAATTTAACTTATAAAGAGATATTTGATAACTGTTGACCCTAAAACATTTGTATTTATATTGCCCTAAAATTTGGATTTCCTATAGAAAAAATAAGAAAATGCTTTATAACTAGGATTACTGAACCATGCATGGTTTTTACTGTCCGGGCCTTATTTCTGAGTTGGTTGTTAAACGGAGTCAACCTGGTTAAAGTTAAGTGGCAGACCTGAGAGGGGACACAAAGGGCAGATGTAATAAAAGGGAAATGGGCAACATGAAGGATGGACACGGCACAGTCCGCTTTTAACCAGTCTGAGTCCCATCTGTGTTGTCCGTAAATGAACTTCTAACGGCCTATCTCACAGATGCAAGCCCTTGTCCCTAGCTTCTCTCCTGCTGCCCCTCTGGGCATAACAGAGGCATCTGTGGCTCTTGCTACAAGGTCTAGCCTCCCAAGAGACAGAATCTGAAGTAATCATACCAGCTTGTTTAGTACCCTTGTCATCTCCTTTCCTTGCCATTTAAAAAAGGAAATATATTCAGTATCTATATGGAACAGAGAACTGAAGGAAAAAAGGATATGCATATATATCTCAAACCAATGTTCAATTTTTGTTTGAAAAAAGGGCACATTCAGTGAATAACAGAATAATTACTTGCACACACATTAAAGGGTGCTAAGACCCCCACATATCGTATGTAGTGTTTGCCTGCTTACTTATTGAGATTTTCAGTAAGAAAAGTGCCTTCTCTTTGTTCTTTGTTGTCTTCAGTAAGCTGGCTTGGAGTGTCTTGTTGCTAAGGATAAGAAATTCAGTGTTAAATAGCATCTGTTTCTCTTCAGCAAAATGAGAATAAGAATTTGAAAGAACAATAGAAAATGGGAATAGTTCTGCACTCAAGAGTGAGAGATGTGGGGAATGTGTGCTGGGGTGGTCTGCACTGAGGCCCACACCATGCCTGTTCGTCCTGTCTGCGTATGGAACTGGGCACACTGATGTGGGCAGGATGGTCTAACAACTTCATGACAGTCCTTCAGAAGATTTAAACTGTGTTGCTAACCGATACGGCAATGCTCTAAACATAACTAAAGATTTTTTAGCTTCAAATATGAGCAGAAATACAAAACTTGCCTACAGAAATTCAGTAAAGCATTCATTATAGAAAAAAATATAACAAATAAACAAAATACCAAATGATTCATGTCCCCCAACCCATTTTACCATATCATACTAATACTTTGAGCCTACCAGCAGCAGCACCCTGGATTTTAGCAGGGTTTCAAATCAAGCAAGTACTGAGCCTTGGCTGAAGGTGTACAGAAAAATGCTTTCCCAGTGTTTTTGAAAATGAACTTCATTAAAAAAAAAGTTTCAGTGTGCAAAAAATAGTTTCAAATGAACTGAAATATAGCTGTAAAAGAAAAGCATGAGGGCAAATATACCTTGAGAGCTACAAAATCGTATGGATGAAAGCCAATACAGGCCTCATGGATCTGAGACATCATTCGAGCTGTTTTCTTCCAGAATCCAAGCAATGTTCTCTGCAGAAAAAACAGAGGTGACTTTACAGTTCTGCCTCACCTCCATGATTTGTTCACCACTATCTGTCCTCTCTGGTGTATCTCAATGGTTGCTGAGTAAGAAGTGGCAGGAACTAAATTCAAATGCCCAAATTTGGAGAACAAGAATTAACCATTTAAATAATAATTTTGGTATTTAAAAAAATCATCCTTTTGCATAAAAGTGAGCACCCATGTCTGCACATATACACTGGAGCCACCTACAAGTGACTGCAGCTAAGAGGAAAACCGATGGATCAGGAGACTGGAGAATCCAAGAGATGTATTAAAAACATGGAAATATCAAAAGGGGCAATATATGTGTAAACTTTATGCTGGTGAGCATATGTAAGCATTTTTTATTGGAGAAAATATTTATCACTAAATTTGGTGCTTGAGGGTTCAAAACTCACCCCCAAAATGTGTTCTCAAGCTAACTCAAGTAATTGGAAATTTTCACTGTTGCCTTAAGCTTCCTGTTCAGTCAGGGTGACAAGTAGAGAGAATAAAGAACAATTAACTAAAAGCTGTTTTGCTTTAGGCATTATGTTGCACAGATAGTTTTTATTCTCAAATCCATCCTTTCCTGACTCCTGAATTCCACTCTACTGAACTAAATTAGGTGGACTCCCAAAAGCAGCAAGCAGCAATTTTCTGCAGTTTATTATTCTTTTTAAAATAGGTTATGATATTTTGCTCTTTACAAATATGTTACGGTAACTGCTACCTATTAATATCTAGCTTATTAACTTTATGTTTTGGTTTTTTTTTTTTTTTTCTTTTTTGGTACCAGGGATCAAACTCAGGACCTTGTATGTGCTAGGTAGGTGCCAGAACCACTGAGCTAAATCCCAGGCCTTACTGTATGTTATCTATTTATAACAGGATAATGTAAGCACAAGTGATACTTCTGAAATTAGTGTATTAAAATGGCAACTAGGCAGAATGAAAACCTAGATTAGAAAAAAGATTTTTTAAAAAATCAACCTTTCCATTTACTTTAATTCTTATAGGTTTCACTTTCTTCATTTATAAAATGACAGAAAATGTTCAAAATCTTTGGGCCATAGTATCTTTGCTTCAAATGAAATTGAATATGCAAGTTCAAAACCAGAAGTTGAACAGCTGTGGATGCACTGGAGCTCATAGGCCTTGAAGTTAGTCTCCTCATCCCCATTTTAACTTTAGATGGTCCCTAAGTCTCTCTCCCTCCTGTGATACAGGGCTGGGGGTAACATGAGTTACTGGAATGCACAATCTCTGAGGTCTTTTTTTTAGTTTAGAACTTTATTATTCTGTTATAACCTCAGTAAGTCCATTATAGCAATAAAAAATATAATCAATTATATAATTTTTTGTACACTTTGACCAACTTTAAAAAGGCATCTCAACACTCATCTCAACTGCAAGGACATGCTAACCATGGTGGTGGGTACCTGGTAGGTAGCGAGTGAGTGAGACAACATATTGCAGCGACTAGCTCCAAGCAAATCTACTTTCTGACAAACATCCTTCTTTAACTTGTCAAAGGAACCTTTAGTATTTCTCACTTGAATCTGAACCTGTAATGATAAAAATGTTCATTATTAGTAGTAATACAGATATAAATATACTCTATAGGTTCATAATATTTTCAGACATGAATGGAATTCTAATGAATAATACCAATTCCCTGTATCTCTAAGAGTCCATGGTTAATGATGAAGTTTTGGTTATTTTTATTGACTGTAGGAAATTCTTTCCAGTAGATATGTTTAATATGAGATGACAGTTGGAAATTATATAGCTCATAAGGAAAAATATTCTGCTGGGAAAGGTGCCTCATGCTTATAAATCCCAGCATTCAGGAGGCAGAGGCAGGAGGATTGCTGTGAGTTCAAACCTAGCCCAGTGAACTTAGGACCAACCTAGGCTACAAAGTGAGATCCAGTCTTTAAAAAAAAAAGAGGAAATACTCCAAATAAAAAGATGTATCTAAGATGTTTGAGATTGTGGATAGTATGTACGTATTTATTTATTAGTGTTTTTTTTTTCTTTAGTTTTTTGCTTTGTTGTTTCTAGTTTTTTGAGACAGGGTCTCGCTTTGTGGTTTAGGCTGGCCCTGAGCTCACCATGTAGCCCAAGTTAGCCTCAGACTCAGCAATCCTCCTGCCTTTGCCTCCTGGGTGCTGGGATTACAGGTGTGAGCCACCACACCCAGCATTGTGGCATGTAGTTTTGGGGATCAAACTTGGGACCTTGTGCTTGCCAGGCAGACGCCAGAACCACTAAGCTAAATCCCCAGTACTCCTTTGGTTTTTTGAAACAAGGTCTTGGTATGTAGCCCAGGCCTCAAACTCCTGCCTCAGCCTCCCATGTGTTAGGATTACAGTAGTGCACCTCCAAGCCCTGCTTGTGGATAGTATTATCTAAGAGCAGAGGAATAAACACAAAGGAGACTTAATTTAAATGATGGGAAGCACTATTTCCAAATCATGGAGATATTTGTAATTGGAAATATAAGTATATTTCTAAGATCAAGAGTGAGTCAGATATTATCAGGTAGTGTAAATGCTCAACTTCTAAATGCATGCAGTCAACAATATTTATGAGGTGTCTGTTTTGCATAAGCCACTGCTCTAGGTACTGGAATACCTAAAAAACAGTATTTTCTCCCATAATCCTTGGGAAGAGAGACATAGGAAAAAAATAAGCCTATAAATATATAAAAACTCTCAAGTCACAAAGACAGTAAGTGAACAGAAATGGGTGACTATTTTTAATTAGCAATAATCGCTCCTCGGATAAACCTCATTGGCTACGATACTACCACTGCACAAAGCTAATGGGTGACTATTTTTAATAAAATGACCAGGGAAGACATTATGTTTACTCAGGCATGAACAGGAAAAAAAGATGAGGAGCGGGCCATGCTAACTATGGGGGTAGTACGACAAGACCTGGGCACATCAAGAACAAGGGTCCCCAGGGCCGGGGAGTTAGCTCAGTAGTTCCAGTGCCTGTATTGCAAGCCCAAGGGCCCGGGTTCGATTCCCCAGTAACCACATACAATACTGGGTGTGGAGACTCACGCCTAGCAGCAACCAGTACCACATACCACAGTGCCAGGCGTGGTGGCTCACGCCTGTAATCCCAGCACTCGGGAGGCAGAGGCAGGAGGATTGCTGTGATGTGAGTTGGAAGCTGAGCTCCGGGCCAGCCTGAACCACAAAGCAAGACCCTGTCTCAAAAAACCTAAAAAAAAAAAAAAGAACAAGGGTCCGGGAAAGGTAAAGAGCTTATCATGTGCAGAAGTGGGAGGAACAGGGGAGAGCATATCCTTCCTGGAGCACAAGAAGCAAGAACAAGATGAGGCTGACCCCTGACCAACTTCAGATCACATAGTGCTTTTGCTCCAGACAGAAGCTTGGATTGTATTCTTGGGGTTTTTTCCTTAATGTAAAAGTCACAAAATTCTATTTATTTATTTATTGTATTTTTAATTTTTTATATATATTTTTTGAGACGACGTCTAGCTAGGTAATCGGGCTGGCCATGAACTCAATATGTAGCCCAGTCTAGCTTTGAACTCGGACAGTCCTCCGGCTTCTGCCTCCCAAGCGCTGGGATTACAGACATGCGCCACCACATCCAGCTTTTTGCATAATCTCCGTATTTTAGAGTGTAAAATTCAATGGATTTTAGTACATTCACAATGTTATTCAATCTCTCTCTTAGACTGAATTCTAACTGTGAAGGATTGTGAAAGGCATAAAGTAAGAGGTGGTTGTGGTCAAGCTATTTGGAATAATCAATGAGACAAAGACAAACCACTTACAACAGCGGGGTCAGGTTTTATTAAGCTTCGTTAAGCATTTATAGAATGAATCTGAAATTAATGTTACTATCCAGGTACAGTAAATCTATGGGACATAGTTTATAGTGAGGAGTTAATTTAGCAAAAATATCTGCCCATAATTACTTACAAGTGTTACAGTCAAATTTTATAGTAGCAGAATGAAAAAGATTTGATAAAATATCTGATTAACTCAAATTTTATTTCATAAATGAAAATGTGATAACCTCTACTTTTCCATAGCACTAATAATCATTTTGCATAAATTTTTACTTAAATTATGTATTTTTCCTCAGTAATAACCATTTTCTTCCTACAAACAACAGGCAAAAGTCCAGGCAAGCAATATTTTAAATGTCAATAGAAGTGGGCATAGTGATGCACACCTATGATCCCTGCTACTCAGAGGCTAAAGCAGGAAGAACACAAGGTCAAGGCCAGTCTGAGCAATTTAGTGAGATCTTGTCTCAAAAATACGAAGGAGTAGGGTATAGCTCAGTGGTAGAATACCTCTAGATTTAGTTCCCAGTACCACTAAAGAAGAAAAAAAGCAAAAGGAAAAAGAAAAAAGAAGCGTACTTGGATTTGTTATGAGGTGAATAAAAAAATTCATAATAAAGGTTGATAAAGAAATCCCACTCAAGGAATTAAAAATAGATTTGTGACAACCTTTTATACTTTAACCAAAATCTTCAAGCAACCAAGAATGTATAAAATGTATTTTTAAAAATCATATAATATTATAATTTTCCTTCAATTATCCTATATCAGCTCCATAATTTATGTATGAAGAAAAGGAAAAGGATATATTTTCATACTTTTCTGAACTTTTCCATTTGCTTTAAAGTATCTGGATCCAGCTCTTGAGATACATCTTTCATCCACAGCAGAGCTCCTCTGTACTCTGTGCGTGACTGCTCCATCCGATTAATTGTCATCAGTGTATCAGACACAGCTCTTTGACTGAATGTTGCTACTTCTTGCTTAAGACGAGACAGAGGAGCACACAAAGACAGTCTAGGGGCAGAGAGGTAAAAAGCAGAGAGATGTACATTCCATAAGTAAAAGGAAGCAAGAGTTTAAATCAGTCATAGAATATATTTCCTATAAACATGAGTCCACAAACAGGAAATAATGGTAGCTAAGGAGATTTGGAAAACAAAGATTATATAACCAATTTTGAATTATTACAGATATTTCTAAACTTTTTTTACTTTAAAAATATGTAATTTTTACATTAAGAATATTATTCCATGTATAAATACTCTGCCATATTAACCTTCCATTTAGAATTTGACAGATCACACACCCTGCATTCATGAAGTATCCAATTTATATAGTAGAAAACCTTTGATTTGACAAGTGTAGGAAAACCTGGGTTGGAAGAGTAGAAAAAAATTTCAGAACTAATAAATATGGAGTTTTTGCCAAAGACAAGGAGAAAGCAAACAAGTATTTCTGAAACATGAATCACATGCAGTTCTTTTGTTTTTGACTTAGTGGCCCTAGAGGGCCCTGGAGTGAATCTCTCTTAACTCCTTCAATATGAACTTCTACATAGATGCAGAACTTCAGAATAAAGACACTGAAGTTGGATAGCAGCATTACAAGAATGGGAAAGCCTATTTTCATTTTTTTTTTTTCAAATGGTGGGGAGGAAGAATTGAGACAAGGTCTCACTATGTAGTTCAGCCTGGACTTTAAGACTGGCCTCAAGCTGGTGGTGTTTTTCCTGCCTGAGCCTCCCAAATGGTAGTAGTACAAGCACATATTATCATGCCCAGCTTGTTTTCATTCTCCTAAAATACAGAGATTTTGGCTATCTTTACTAATCAAAGGAGTTCTGGGCAGCAGATATATTTTGGATTTTTAAAAATTTTAAATCTTTATTGGTACATTATGAATACACATCATCATAACATTAAATATTGAGAGTTTGTACCAGAATATGACATGACTTGATTCTCATTTTTCCCCTTTTCCCCCACCCTGAAAGCCCCCACCCCCTATATACATAATCTTTGTTTTTTTTCTTATTATCACATTCATTTTCCTCTCGTTATTTACCCCTACACTTTCTTCCCTTTTAAATATTTTCTATTTCACAATATCAACTATACATACTACAACTCATTTACAACTTAATTTTCTCAAGGACATCCTCATAAGTGAAATAAATACGTCACAGATGTGTAAATATCATATCTTTTCTCTGGTATGAGAAAAGGTAGCAGATATATTTATGCATTTGTGTGACTCAGTGGTAGAGCACTTGGCCAGCATGCATGAGGACCCTGGTTTTGCTTCCTAGCACTACCAAAACAAAGATCAGTGAAAGGAAAGTATGGTTAAAAACAGCCATTCTGTGATTCTGCTACATTAAAATACATAAATAGAAATGCGGGCATAAAGCTCTTCAGAAATTAAGCAACCAAAAGCATTAATTTTTTTTTTTTTTGAGACAGGGTCTTTCTTTATACTTCAAGCTGATCTTAATCCTCCTGCCTCTGCCTCCCGAGTGCTGGGATTACAGGGTGGGCCACCATGCTCAGCACTGTGGTATGTGGTAGTGACTGCTGGTGAGCATGTGTCACCATACCTGGCATAGTTATATGTGGTTACTGGGGATTAAACTTGGGACCTTGTGCTTGCAAGACAGGCGCTGGAATAGTGAGCTAAATCCCTGGCCCAAGAACATAAATTTTTAGATAATTCTTCTGAATACAAAATTAATAATCAATAGCTAGGCATCAAAAAGTTATATTCTTAAAAAAAGTTATATCTGCAATAACTCTATTGGGATGACCTATTTGGAGAGGACCTTTCCTCTCCAAATAAACAAATTTAAGTACATATGTGAAAATGGCCATATTCACTAAAGATTTAAAGATGAAAACCACGATAAACCTTTGCTTAGCCGAGGAACAGAGTGCTTTGCCAGTGGCATCCATCATTTTGCCAGC
>PVIR01024767.1:0-25587 GCA_004026965.1 Petromus typicus | reverse complement strand
AAAAAAAAAAAAAGTACATTGAAAACAAAATTCCAATGGTTGAAAATAAAAGGAAGATCAAAGTTAACTCAGCTGATACTCCATCCCCCCCTACATTGTATATATAACACAGTAACAGTAAAGCCAAAGTTGTGACCTTTGCATCACACAACTTTGACTCAGCTCCAGATGTGTTAGTGAGAGAAAAAAAGATACATAATGAAAAAGTAAAAAACATAAAAGGCAACTTGAGTATATATAAGCCAAATGCATAATGATATTAAGATGATAAAATATAAGAAACTGATTAAAATTGGGAAAATTTACCCATTCTACACTCTGATTCTGGATTTATCAGATTCAATGCTTCAAAAGTAGAGATTATATGTTCTGCATGAGGGCTAATATTATAGTCATAAAAATGGCCATATAGATAAAATGCAACAATAAAGAACTACGTATAATATTCTATTATCACAATTCCATAAGTGTAGGAGTTAATTGAAAACCAGAGAATAAAAAATGCTTTCATCTGTAAATTATAAACAAAAAAAATTTAAAAGCTCCTATGAAGAAAATTGTAGCATTTCTACAAAAGAATGCTAAATGAAGATACTGTTCATCACAATTTTATGACAGTTATTTTAATGAAGTATCAACTCAAAAATTTAGAAAAATAACTATAATGCAGAAGAAAAGGATTAGATAATTTAGATGAATCAAAAAGTGAGTTACTAAAGGAAGAGGAGTAGAACCAATACATAATTCCAAAAGCTAGATTTTAAAAATTGAAAAATAAGATACATAAAATAATTGTTAAAGTAACTAACAAAAAGAAGTAAGTGTAAAAACAGGAAATAAAGGATCAAAACATAAAAATAGAATATTAGCATAATCCTGAAGATTTATCTATTGAAATGTCTCACAGACATTTCTTTCTTGATTCCCCCAAGAGAAAAGTTTAATTTAATTTCTCCCTAATGAGAGAAATTAACCATTATAATATCAAGGATCTATTATGCCTCAATAAGAATGCATCCTGTACTACAGGAAAATACATTTGAAAACCTAGGTTTAATGAATATTTTTAGTGGAAAATATAACTAAAGCTGATTTCAAAGGAAAAGACATATAGAAAAAAATTTGCTATTATTCTCTCCCAACAAATGATCAAGCCAGTATGATTTCCCCAGGAGATTTTTACCAGACCATCAGTGGAGGACTTATTCTTACAATATCAAAATTATTCTTAAAGGTATAAAAATAGGGAATACTTCCAATTCAACTTGATAAAGCATTGATAGCAAAATATAACCAAATCTACACAAAAACAAGTTTATAAGCCAATCTAACTTATAACTCCATAACCAAAAATACAACAATAAATCAGCTCTAGTAAATGTATTCAGATAAATTAACACTGGGCCAAAGCTATAGAGTAGAAACCACAATATTATCTCAAGACACATTAAAGAGGCATTTGAAAAACTTAACATCATCATGCATTTGACAATTTTTCTTGTATGCATATGGAAATTTTTCTAAGATAAATAATTAAGTTATAAAAGCAGTTGATTGCCACTGGATAACAGATGTAAGCAACATGTATTTGTTTTAATTGAATGTTAGCTGTAAAACCTCCAGAAGTCCAACAGACACAGGACAGCCTCTCTCTCTAAAATGAGATAGGGCCTGGGATACATGTAACAAAAGTTTGGGTGAATTTTCATATTGTTTGACTTGAAAATCGTGGTTATTATTTTCTAGTTCAATGTCAAATAAAATGAATTTAACAGTCATTAGATATAGTGTGAATCATGCATTTCTATCTGGCATGCTCACGCTGATCTTAAGGAAAACTGATGTGCCACAGAACAATACTAATGTTTCAGGAGATTTCTTTCCGTGAAAAGGTCAAACTAATTTTCACATGCAAGGTATAATCATGTTAGCAGGCATGATTCACATGGCTATTTCAAGTACGGACCCTTCTTTTTTCATTAATTAATTACTTATTCAAGTGTCAAAAGAATGGCACCTTCTAAGGAAATGATGTGTTTTTCTGTTGCCCTATTTGAAAGGGATATTTCTGACTTTTAGCCCAGACTGACTCACAGCACTGTGCCATGCCACTTAGAGACCTGTAGCATCTACAAGTTCAACTCTGCTGTTGTCCAACCTCAGTCCTTAAGCAAGTCCTCCAAATTCAGATAATGCCAACCTCAGAATGACCCCCAGCTTATCTTATAAAAAACGACCAGTGTAAGACGTCAGTGTAAAAACTTCAGTGTGAGTCACTATCAATACTGGCTCCACAGGCTTGTGTGTCCTGGAAACGGGCCACCCCTCTTTGACCATCCTTGGGGAGAAAAAACTAAAACCAACAGTCAACTGCATTGAGGGGAGAGTGTGGCTTCACTGCAGTTCAGATCTTCATGTTTGCTGTAAACTATCTCATAAATAAACCTCAGTTCCTCCTGGCTTCCTAAAGTAAAATGCAGGGTGCAACATGCGATGTTTGAGACTCTACCAACTGCACCGATAAGAAACTCCTGAATAACAGCAGTATTACTGAAGTGGAGAGTTTTCTTTATATGTCCTAGGATCCCACTGATCTCTCATCAGAAGAGTTTGACAGGATTTAGGATAGCCTTGAATAAACATTCAAGCAAAGCATGATAACTTGTATTATGTACAGTAATATGCACTCCGGGGCTGTGGGAGGGTTAGATGAGAAAATGTACGTAGAGCTCTTGGCATGAATTTGTAACATTCATTTGCCGTCTGACTAGTGAACAGAATCAATTTGTTTGGCCACGTCAAACCAACCAACCCTTCCTGCCTTCTACCTCTCAGTAAGTCACTCTCCAAGGATTTGGAGAGCTATGAACATATTTGTTAACCAATGGTCTGATGTCATCTGAAAATTTATATTTTCTCACCATTTTCCTAAGAAAGTTATAGTGATGTGTTTACCAAATGATTTGGGGTCATTCCAGTTTCATCACCAGCACCATTAATCATACAAATGCCAAAGTGGATGAAAAATATAAGTTTTAATGGACCATATTTAGTTCTAAAAAGCTTATTTACACATTATACCATTAACTCTGTAGGTAAGGAAAGGAAGAAAATATCTCCTTGTTTTAATATTCAATGTTATTAAAGGAGCCTTTGCCCTGTGTTCATTCATTTAATCAGCATTCGTTAAACATGCTGACAACCCCTATGGGGTATGAACAGTACTGGTTAGAATACAGAGTAAGATAAGCGTCACAGCTTCCAGTGATGACCAAAGTGACGCCTTGTTTCTGCCCCATCTAAAACAGACTGTGCCGAGGGCCATGGCAAATATCTGGGTTCCATTAGTTTTTCTTGAGGAAGCACAGCAATGATTTGACTATACCAACCTAAGGTACAAAAGTCCAAGTTAACATGCAGAGATCCAACGTTGGCTGTGAAGTAGAATACAGAGAAGTCTGTTCTGTCTAGTTTTCTAGAACTACGTAGTGACCAGAGTACAAAACATTGGAGTAGCTTCCATCAGCCAGAAAGGTTAGACCTATAATGCTCCACATACACTACATATAACCATCCCACTGTGTGTTGTCCTATAACTTAGCAATTTATCAATACAAAGCCAGTCTATAAAGTTACACACCTCAACAGGCCAACCTTTCAATAAATTTAGAAAGGTGTGACCTGGATCATAGCAATACCAAGAGGCCATGGAGATCAGGAGAACCTAGCAATGAAGACTGAATGTTTTATTTATACCGGGGATTAGAACTTGAAACCTTGCACTTGCAAAGCAGGCACCAAAACCACTGAGAAATTTAAATAAAGTAGATCCAAGAAAGAATGGCAGGAGTACACTTGTAAATAGTAGATGGAATGATTTTAGGCAAGTCTTCTGAAGATATTTTTTCTGGAAGAAAAGAATCAGGCAACACTGAAGGACAACTGTTTGAAAGAAGGAAGACTTGAGAACATTTTGTATGCTGTGTGTGAATAAGCCGGTATCCTGGGAAAATTGACGATCAGTAGGGAGGTGTTTGTAGGGTCAGTATTATGGGGGAGAAAATGAGAGGTGCAATCCTGTGTACCAGTGGAGGAGGTCTTAATTTTGGAGCGAGGACAGGATAACGCACCAGGACAGTACCAAGGCCCAGTGGTGATGAGACTTTGAAATGTTATAACTGGAGGAATCAAGATGGTGGATTCAAATCTGTTTGCAGAGTACAGCCTCTGCAGGGCCTGGAGTCATACACCTGGAAAAGAGCAGCTTAAGGAGAGAAAAGATCTTGGGGAAGCAAGAGAGAACTGAAAGGAAAGTTTTAAGTCACAGAGAAAGAGAAGACAACATAAAGACGAGTAACAGTACTAAAGGAATTTTGTTCCTTAATCAGTTTTTAATTTTACTTTCTCTCTCATCTTCACTTGAGAAGTTATAAGACTTCGGTCTTTCATTTTCTTTCTTTTTCACATTTTGCTTCTATTTTTCCCTTTTCCCATTCTTTTCATTTTATTACTTTTAATTACTAATAACTTTGAGCCTTTTAATTTACTCTACATTAATATTGCACACTTTTCCTCTTGTTAATGGTGGCATAGTTCTTGCTTTTAATTGATTTTTACTGCAGGTTAATAACTATTTTATCTTTGTGTCATCGTTGTTAATGCAATTTGTTTTCTTCTTTCTGAGTAATGCCAGGGATTAAGCCTTCAGTGAAAAGCTGAACACTGACAAGACCTTCAAATAAAACTGGAAGAGAACTCCAACCCACCAAATGTACAAACATGGAAACATAAGAATTGTGAATAAACGAGGCACGGGGACTCCTCTGGACGTTCATATCTTTCCAAAAACTAAATGTAAACATATATAAGAGGATGAAATGCTAGCAGATTCAAAAGACTGATTTATAATATGACAGTGATTTCTAAGAGGATACAGTAAACAACAGAATGAATTAAGGGAGAGAGTGAAGGTGACAGGTAAATATCTGAAGAAAAACCAAATAGAAATTTTGGAAATTAAAAGTATAAGTTAAATTAAGAATTCAGTGGGAAGCCTTGCCTTTAGGTAGAATTAAGCAAAAGCCATAATTTCAAGGCTTAAAGACAGGAGCGAGGAATTGGTATCTGCATATACTAATAAATAAAAAACCAAGACATTGTGAAAAAAATATCCATGAACTCGTATATGGCTAAAAGAATCAAACTTATGAATTTTTAACTTAAGAGAGAGAGTTAAGGTTCAGGATAATAGTACAGAAAACTGTTTTCTGAAATAATAACAGAAAACTTCTAAAACTTTGGAAGATGCAAGCCTCCAAGAATGGAACCTCAAACAGGCATGACAAAAAGGCACCAACAGGCATGACCAAAAGGTATAGCATCTCCTGCTATACTTAAAATATCAAGATTACAGAACAAGGAAAGATGTTGAAAGGTGCAAGAGAAAACACCACGTTACCTACAGAGGCAAACTCATCAGAATGACTGCAAATTCTCTGCAGGAATCTTAAAGGCCAGAAAGACGTACTATAATATGTATTTCAAGTCTCCTCAAAAAATAACTACTACCTAGATTACAAATGCAGAAAAAGCATCCCATGAAATTGAATAAATACCTTCCAAGATAAACATAAATTTAGAAATTCATGACCATTAAGGCAGCATAGCAGATGATATTTAAATGAATTCCACACACAGAAAAGAGTAGATAAGCTATTTAGAATTAAAGGGGTAAAGTTAAGATATTTTTAAAAAATAACAAAATGATACGAATTGTTACATATCTTTCTATACCTCTCAATGTAGCGTTTTAATTCCCCAATAAAAGAACTGTTGGAATGAATAAGAGAAGACTCAACTCATTGTTGCCTACAAGAAAAATACATCACTAAATATACCTGATAACAGACTAAATATATCTTGCTAGCAGACATGAAACATACCTCACCAGTAGACTGAAAATGAAAGAATGGAAAATAGTATTCGATGCAAAAGGAACCAGAATCAAGCAAGAGGTGGGTGTACTCTTATCCAACAAAGCAAATTTCAACCCAAAATTAAACATATGATACAAAGAAGGCTACTTTCTATGTTGGAAAAGGAAACAATCCACCAATTGTGTAAAACAGTTGTAGCTATGTAGGCATCAAACATTGGCACATTCAAATTTTTAAGCACTATTCAGCATAAAAGAATATATGAATCATATGATAGTGGCATGTAGTTCCAATAAGTCATCCATTGGTTCATTAATGAACCAAAAAAATTGAGTTAAAATATACCAAAAATTAAGTATAATTAACAGATATGTACAGAATACTCTATCCAGCAATTATAAAAATGCACATTCTTTTCAGCATCTCTTGAAACATTCTCCAAAATTGACCCTATTTTTAGGTCATAGAGCAAACCTTAAACATACACACACACACACACACACACACACACACATTGAAACACCCTTTCTCTTGGTTACTTTCCTCTTTGCTGAGATACAGTACCTGACACCTGCAGTTTAAAAGAGGAGATATTTATTTTGGCTTAAAGTTTTAGAGTATCAGTCCAATGCTGGTTGGTTCCAATGCAGAAATAGCGTAGCGAAAAGATCTGGCCTGTAAGAAAGCTTCTCAAGTATTGGCAGCCAGGAAGCAGAAAGGAAAGATCCAGGGAGAAATATACACCCTTCCAGCTAGGCCCCAATGACCTACATCTCCTCACCAGGTATACCATTTTGTAACATGACTACTGCCATCTTAGAACAAATTCCCTAGGCTGCCATCATTTTGGAATGATTTCACTAGGCTTCCACCATTTTGTAATGATGTCCCTATACTGCTATCATCTTGGAACAACTTTGGTAGGCTGCTGCCATTTTGGGAAAACTTCTCCAAGCTGCTGCCATTTTGGAAAAATTTCTTTAGGCTGCCACCATTTTAGAACAACTTCCCCTAGGCTGCCATCATTTTAGAACAATTTCCCTAGATCGCCGACATTTTGGAAAAATTTCTTAGGGTGTTGCCATTTTGGAACAACTTCCCTATGCTGCCACCATTTTAGAAAAATTTATTTAGAATACCATCATTTTGAAACAACTTCCCTGGGCTGCAGCCATTTTGGAAAGACTTCCTTAGGCAGTCGCCATTTTGAACAATAGCCCTAAGTGGCTGCCATTTTGAAAAATCTTCCCTGTACTGCCACATTTTGGAATGACTTCTCTAGGCTGCTACCATTTTGGGAAAATTTCCCCAGCTACCACTATTTTGTAAAAACTTCTTTAGGCTGCCACCATTATGGAACAACTTTCCTAGGCTGCTGCCATTTAGACTCCTTAATGGCTATAAACTTTCTTTGTAGAACTAACTTTGCTATAACCCAGGAATTCTGATATATTGTGTTTCCATTTTCATTTGATTTAAGAGATTTTAAAATTTTCTCACTGATATTTTCACTGACCATAGATTGTTCAATCTCTATGTGTTTGTATAGCGTTTTTTGGTTTCTCTTGCTGTTCATTTCTAGTTGCCTTTGATTGTGATCTGATAAGATGAAGTACTTTACTATGGTTTCTATCTGAGATGTCTGTTCAAAGCTTCAGGTACTTAGAGGTGCAGCTTTGGAAGGTGATTGGTGGGTGTCATGCTCAACAGTGGATTGATCCACTGAGGACTTCCTGGCTGAGTATGCTGTTAAAAGATGAGGGCCTGGTCAGAAGAGACAAGTCACTAAATGTGTGACTTTGGTCTCTGTTTCCTGACTGCTATGATCTGAGCAGCTTTCCTCTAAGCCAGATCATGTTGTCATGTTGTTTCTGCACTGAAGCTGACTGATCACGAACTGAAACTTCTTAAACTATGATTCAGAGTAAATTCAATTCTTTTAATTTTGGGCCACAGGATTGTGTCTTAGCAATTAAGAAAGTGAGCTAGACAGATTTTTGGTAGGAGAGAAGTTCTGTCCTTGATGCCTTTGCCAGCAGGTGTGCTCCGTGTTGCTTCTCCTTCGTGGGAGATATTGATCATCCCTGTCTCAGAGCCAGTTGACCATGGACTGAAATCTCTGCAAACTGTAAGCCAAATAAATCCTTTCCCTTTAAAAAAATGGTGATACATAGTGAACAAATGTATTCCAAAAATACAAGGCTGAGTCAACAAATGCGAGCAAGTAAACACAATACACCACATAGATGGAACCATCTCAACTGACATGATCATCTCAATTGACACAGAAAACCTTTCAATAACATCCAAATCCACTGATGATAAAATTCCTGAAGAAGTAGGTTTTGAAGGCTCACACATCAACATAGTGAAGAATGTGTTTGAGCAATCCCTAGCTAACATTATTCTGAATGGGATAAAAGACCTCAACAATAAAACTTTCAAAGTTCAGGAAAAGTAAACTGAATAGGATACTGACAGGTGGAAATTAGAAAATGGAAATGTTTCTCATATACATAAATTGGCAGGATTAATATTGCCAAAGGGGCCATATTAACAAAAGTGATCTACAGATTCAGGGCAATCCTCCTCAAAATGCCAATGATATTCTTTACTGAATTAGAAAAAAATACAAAAATGCATATGGAAACACAAAATATACAGAAAAGGTAAAATAATCCTAAGCAAAACGAGGAAGGTTAGAGATGTCTCAGTACCCCATTTAAAACTATTCCACAAAACCACAGTAACAAAACAACATGGTGTTGACACAAAAATAGATATATATGGATGATAGAACAGAATGGAGGAGACAGAACCAGGTACCCTCAACTCCAGCCATCTGATTCTGAGCAGAGGAGCCCAAAACATGCCCTGTAAAAACATAGCCTGCAACAGTCACTGTGATGGTCAACGTGACGTGAATAAGAGTCACCTCGCACATTAGTAAATTCTGGGTGTGTCTGTGAATGACTGAGAAGACTCACCCTGGTGTGGGTGGCACCAACCAATAAGCATATATCTTGGACAGACTCAAACAGGAAAGAAGGAGGAAGATCTCCCTTTCTGTGGAGAGATCTCATGTTTGTCACGGCCTTTGGCTCTTGGTTCCCAGTTCCTTTCGGGTTTCCAGCACAGAAATTTCAGCCTTCTAATGCAGTTTGGGCTGGCCGTGTACTCATGAGGATCCTCCTGCCTCGGTCTCTCTCTGTCTCTCTCTGTCTCTCTGTCTCTATCTCTCTCCCTCTCTCTCTCCCTCCCCCCTTCCCCCCGCTCTTTCTTCATCTAGAGACCAATACATGGACTCATTACCTAACAGTGCTGGGAAAACTAAAGGCCAGCTTACAAAAGATCGACATGAGGTCCCTATCTCTGATCCTGTATAAAACTCAATTCAGCATGATCCAAACGTCATATCCAGGCCCTGAAACACTAAAACTGCTAAAAGAAAACAAAGAGGAAATTCTTAAAGCCATAGGCACAGAGAAAAATTTCCTGCTAGGAATTTAATGATTTAGGAAATAATACCAATAATCAACAAATGGGACTACTTCAAATTTAAAAGTCTCTGCCAAGCAAGAGAAGCAAGTAACAGTGTAAGAGACAGCCTACAGAACTGGAGAACATCTTTGTGAGCTACTCTTCCAACAGAAGGTTGATATCTAGGCTATGCAAAGAACTCAGAACACCAAACACAAAACACTTCAAATAGCTCAATCAATACATAGCAAATGGACTGAACAGACATTTGTTAAAAGAAGGACAAATGGCCCGTGAGTATATGAAAAAAATGTTCAATATATTTATCCATTAGGGAAATCAGATCAAAAATACATTTAGATTCCATCTCACCTCCATCAGAATGGCTAGTTGTCCATTTCTCATTGAAAATACAGATGCTGGACCATCAGCACAGATTAAAGAGAAAGGATGAGGGATGGGAAAATTGAAAGAAGTTTGATGTCTTAGCTATTTTTGTAACTAAGACAAAATACCCCACACCCAAAGTTAAAGGAGGAAAGGCTTATCTCAGCTCACCTTCTGTAGACGTTCCAGTCATAGTCAGCTAGCTGCAAAGCAGGCAGCGCGCCACAGGAGGATCACGGAGGAGAAGCCCTGCGCAGCGTGGCAGGCAGAAGGCAGGGAAACAGCACAGCACCAAGCAACCGCGGCAGCCTCTCTCTGCCCCTTACATTCCATCCAGACTGCCTGTCCTTAACCCCAACACCACATCCTTAATGCTAGCATCATATACCCTAGATCCAGCCACTTCTGAAAACCCCATATGAACCATATTTTTTTAATTTAAAAAATCAACTAAACCCCAGAACGGAAGCAGAAATAGATGGGATCAGTCTGTAATACAGATCAGGCAAAATATAAATCAGTTCATCAACAAGACACAGGATAACAGCTTCCTTAATCTGGGCTAGTTATATTACAGACATGTTAGGGGTTTTTTAAATAATAGGTTTATTAATTCATGATCTGAGTCACATATAGTTGAACTTTTTGAAGTGTACAGTGTCTTCCCAAAGTTGAGTAGCAGTCATCACTAATTCCAGACACATTTTTATCACCCCTTAATAAATCTATACTGTTTAAGAGGAACTTCCCGTTACCCCCTCTCACTACAGCTATGGTTCTACTTCTGGCTGTGCAGTTAGATCTTGGACATATTTTATAGATGAAGCCCTACAGTAGTGGCCTTTTGTATCTGGATTCTGTCCTCTGTCACAACATTTTTGGGGCTTAATCATCTTGTGCCATATATCTGAATTTCATTTTCTTATGGCAAATGGATAATGGAGCATATACATGTATACATATATTTTGTTCTCTCATTGATAAATATTCAGGTCATTTCACATTTGATTATGATAACACCACTTTGAATGTTTGTGTGCAAGATTTTTTGGTAGAAGTGTTAATTTGTAAGAAGTGGATTGCTAGATACTCTTTTAAAAGAACATTTAACCTTTGAGGAACTACTGAATTCTTTTCTAAAGAGATGAATCATTTTACATTCCCAGAAGTAGCATGTGGGGATTCATAGAGCAATATATGAAGAATCTTACATCTCTGTGCCTTTACAAATACTTGCTACTGTTTGTCACCCTTACTATAGCCTCCTCTTGTATTAAGGTCGTATCTCTTTGTGGGCTTAATTCCCATTTTCCCCAACATTAATTATATTAAGCATTTACTTCATCATTTGTTCTTCTGCTTTGAAAAATAAATGCACATTTGAATTACTTGCCCATTTTTAATACAGTTCTCTTTTTATTGTTCACTTGTAGGAGTTTTTTTTATATGCTATAAAAGTTCCTTACCAGATATATTATGTGCCTTGTCCTTTCAGCTTTCTTTATGATGCCCTTAGAGGAACAAAAGCTTTTCATTTGATGAAGTTGCGTATATCCATTTGTTTACTTATTGCTTGTGTTTCTTGTGTTATAGTTTAACAAGTATTAACTAATTCAAAGTCACAAAAGTTACTCTTTTTTTAGCAGTTATAGATTTTGTTGCACAGCTAAGTTGATTATATCTAAATTTTTGATCCATTTCTTTTTTAATATATGGTGTGAGATTGGAATCAAACTGCATTCTTATGTGGATAAACAGCTGTACTATCACCATTTGTTGATGTGACTATTTTTCTTCACTAAATATTTTTTGTCAATCTATCAAAAATAAGTTAATTATAAATGTAAGAAATTACTGCTAGCCTCCCAAATCTATTCCACTGATTTTTGTTCATTATCCTTAACCAGAACAATATTGTCTTGATTACTGTAGCTTTGTAGTAAAATTTGAAAATGTGAAGTGTGCTCTTCTGCAACTTTTTAAAAAAGTTTTATCTATTCTGTATCCTTTAGATTTTTATGAGTTTTAGAACCCGTTTATTAATTTCTGAAAAATATAGAGTTGAAACTTTGAGGGTATTTTAGTTATTTTCTCATGGCTGGGACACAATATCAGACACTTAAACTCAAAGGAGGTTTATTTGCAGAGCTTTCAATCCATAATCTCAGCAGGCTCTGAGGCAGAACTGCCCAGCAGAGGAGCATGGTGGAGGAGAACAGTTCTTGGCATGACAGCACGAGGCAGAGAGAGATGAAGAAGATGGAGAAAGACCTGTCCTTCCAGACCACTCCCCTAGTGACCCGTGTCCTTCAACCAGCTGCCTGCCAACATCACATCTAGCTATAAAATCATCCATAGATTAGTCTCCATGATCTATTCTGTACATATGAGCACACAAAGCTTTGAGAGAACTCAAATATAAATTTCAACAAGTGTTGAATTAAATCTATTGATCAATTTATAAAGTATTAATATCTTCACAATACGAAGTTTTTCAAAGCATAAACATGCAGAGTATCCCCATTCATTTAGGTCTTTTAAAATTTGTTTTAACAATGCTTTGTAGTTTTTAGTCTACAAAATATACACTTCTTAAAGTTACCCCCAAGAATCTTACTCTCTTTGAAGCTTTTTTAATTTGCTTACTTAGCTTCACTTTATAATTGTTCATTACAAGTGCATAGAAATGCAGGTGCTTTTCTGGGGCCGAGGGTTTAGCTCAGTGGTTCCGGCACCTGTCTTGCAAGTGCAAGGGCCTGGGTTTAATTCCCCGGTAACCACATACAATACTGGGCATGGAAACTCACCCTAGCAGCAATCAGTACCACATACCACAGTGCCAGGCATGGTGGCTCACGCCTGTACTCCGAGCACTTGGGAGGCAGAGGCAGGAGGATTGCTGTGATGTGAGTCTGAGGCTGAGCTCAGGGCCAGCCTGAACTACAAAGCGAGACCCTGTCTCAAAAAGAAAAAAAAAAAAAAAATTCAGGTGCTTTTCTTATATCAACCCCAGTACTGCTCTTTCACAGAATTTATTGCCTTAATATGTCTATGGAATTACTTAGGATATATATAAGATCATGCCATTTATAAATAGATACACAGATAACTGTGCTTTTTCCTTGGAAATCTGAATGTCTTATTTCTTTGAAATAGCAGATAGAAACTATTTAGTCTTCCATCTTTGCATATCTGCTCATCATTTCATAGATGAGCATTATCAAGTTGAAGAGTTTCTTACTATTTCTAGTTTAATGAGTGTCTCTATCACAATGAGATGTTGGGTTTTGTCAAGTTTTTCTGTCTATTAAGATGATCATATGCTTTTTTTTGTCCTTTATTCAATTAATATGGTATTTCACATTGGCTTATTACCTTATATGTTTAGTCAGTCTTGCTTTTCTGGAATAAATCTTGCTTTGTAATTGTACATAATATTTTTATAGCTGACATATTTCATTTTCTAGTATTTTATTGGTGATTTTTAAATCCATATTTATAAAGAATGTTTGTCTGTAGTTTTCATTGCTTCTCTTTCTAAGATTTTGTATCAAGATAATCCTGCCCTATAGAATGATCTGAGAAGCATTTTCTCCTTATCTTCTTTTTACTAGCATGGAATAATGTTGCTAATTCTGCTTGCAGTCTTTGAGAATTAATCTGCAAAGTAATTTTGGTCTGAGTTTTCCTTTGTGGGAAGTTTTTTTTAATTATTGCTAATCAAATCTCTTATCATAGGTCTCTTGAGATTTTCTGTTACTCTACAGTTAATTTGAGAAACTCAAAGATTGTACTTTTCCAGGAATTTGTTCTAGACACGTATCCATTTCATGCAGATTATCCAATTTGCTTACAAATAATTTTGTTGATAACTTTTTCTTTACCATTCTTTACTAACCTCTGTAAGGCAGATAGTAATATTTTTCTGCATTGTTAATTTTAGCACTTTGAATTTTCCTCCACTTTCTAGATTAGTCTAGATTGGTCTTTTTTTAGATAGCTATAAAGAACTTTCAGTTTTTCTCATTTTCTCCATTATTTATTTTACTCCAGTATGTCTAATCTAGTAATTTCCTTTCTCTTTATCGATATTTATCTAGTTTTCTTATTTCTGGCTTCTTAAGGTAAAACACTAAATTGCTTACTTGCAATCTTTCTTCTTTTTCAATGTAGCTATTCATATCTATAAATATCTTCTTAGATGCTTCATTAGCTTTACCTATAAATTCTGTGTCATTTTTATTTATCTCATTTATTTTTAATTCTATCTTTGTGATCTCTTCTACAGTCATCTAGCTATTCAGGAATGTATCAGTTTCTCCATATTTGAAATTTTCTTTCTACTGATTTTTAATTTCACCCCACACAGACAATAAGTATAATCACAGTCAGTAAACATGCATGATTTAAGTCTTTCTGGGTTGACTCGGGTTTGTTTTGTGATCTACCCTCCGGTCTGCGCTGAAGAAAGTGTCCAGTGCGCCTGCTGTGTGTGCAGTCTCCTTGGGTGGAGTGCTCGATAGACATCTGTTAGGTCGAGCAGATTTCTACAGTTCAACACTCTGTTTTCTTCTTAATTTGCTGTCTAATTTCTATAATCATTATGGAGAGAGAGACAGAGACTAAGATCTCCACTGATAATGAACTGCTCATTTCCCTCCTTCAATTCTGTCCACCTTTGCATCATGTGTTTGGAGGCTCTGCTGCTAGGTGCATGTGTACTTGCATTTGTATATTTACTGATGGATAGACACTTTTATTTGTAAAATCCCCTTAGTGTGCTCACTATAACAGGATATATATTAAAATTCCCTTAGATTTGCCTCTCAATGATTTTTGTATTAAACTATGCTTCTGCTGATACTAGTATAAGAACACCAATTCTCTTTTAGATACCAGGCACATGTACTTTAGACCAGATTTTGTCCCCCAAGTTCCTAGAGTGAAACCTTAAGCCTCCATATGACTGTATGTAAGGAGAGGAGACAGATTACAAGAACGATGGTTTTCAGAACTTTCAGACAGGTCAAATAGCAGCAGTTCTCTAGAGCTTTGACTTCTGGAGAGTTAGGACCCATCCTGCATCCTGTACTGGCTGTTAAGCTGCTTTTTCACACTGAATATAGTTACAAGGTTGTTGATTTTCAGGGCTATCATGGAGTGAAAGCCAGACAGGTATGATTAGTTGAAAGGTTAGGTTCTTAGCAGGATTCAGCCATTTTTCTTGAATACTGAAAAAAAGCTCACCTTAGATTATGGAAGACCTTTATAGTTAATTTCCAGAATAAATTATTTTCCTGATATTATTGTTGCTTTTGTAGATACTGATCATACATATATTTAATAAGAGGATGGGACAAAAATATATAAATTAATCTCTATTCTTACCAATCTGTAAAGTACTGGTCAAGAGAAAGTCAAGGCTGATACAATACTGAAAATATGTTCAATCATCTTAATTTCTAATTTTTTGATAATTTTACTGCTAGTCTCATCATTTAGGATTATTTCCAAATAACACAATCACAAAAATAGCTGGTCTCATAAAGTTTGGTCTAATTATTTACATAATGCAATAAGAATGCCAGTGATGATTTAGACCTCTTTGACTCTACAAATTATAATATATTGCCTGAGAAATAAGAAGATTCAATAAAAGTTTGTTATATAATTCTGAGGTGTCAATAAGAATCGACTATCATTCTGAAGTTTTATTTCAGTTTATAAACACATAACCTATTAAGCAAGTTAGATGAAGACAGCTTACATGAAATAGCTTTTGATGAAAGAAAAGAAACTTCTTCACATAAACATAAGGAACAAAACATTAAAGTTGATGTCAACAATAATATAGCCAATTAAATTTCCCTCACGGTAATGTGGCTGTCTCATCACCAGCACATCAACCTCCAGACTGAAAGTCCCAACTCAGTTCCTGAGACAATCTGAAAATTGTTGGGGCGATGTTGCCTTGGAGATCTGCACCAAGAGTCCCCTCCACAAGCTCTGTGCCTGCCTGTGTAATGAAAAGCTGTACCCTAAAGCTTACAGCAAGATCTTTGAGCAAATGTCAAAAGGAAGGAAAATCTGTTTGAGGGCCAGTTATTTCAGTCAAGTGTCCGAGGAGAGTAAACTTTTATTGCTGTACAGTGTATTCCTACTTCCGAAGAGGTCCACGCTGTGTATGTGACACAGTACACTCTCTGAAGACCATATTTCCTACATGAACTTAACCTGGGGGAGACCATCTCTTCTGACTGGATGATTCTTTCACATAACTATTTTTAATAATGTTAATCTAATTAAGAAATTTGGAAAGAATCAAACAATTATTTGAGCCTAACTCTCTTTAGAAGAAATTCTTACAAATCTTGGCAAATTTCCAGGGGGGTTGTGAGAAATTTTAAAGACAATTCCCAATGTGAAAAATGTTCTGGAACTTTTATCAGTTTTTACCACTTAATTTAGAATCCAGTCCTCAGCAGGCAAAAGCAAAAAAAAAATGTAAGCATATTATAATGAGATTAATGTTGAATTATGAATCCCTGAGAACTATCACTGAGTTACCTACTAAATAAAGGTGATAATTAAATACTTTCAAATACACATAAGACAGTATGAAACTTAGCTTTATTATATGTAAAAAAAAATTTGTTCCTGAAAACAAAAGCACATGGGAAAGTCAACCAAGCAGAAGGCATTGGGAGGAGAAGGGGAATCTGCCATTTTGGTAGAAAACAGGAACGCCAAAGCTCCAAGGCCAGTTTCTTATTTTATCAGAGCCAAGTTCTACTTCTGCACTAATATACTTGGCAGTAAAATTTCATAAACTCCCTTTATTTTTAAGTTCACTTTGTGGCTGTTGCTGTAGGAGCAACATGAACTCTGCCATGGGGAACAAGTCACGCGCCCCAGCAGAGCTCAAGACTATGAAGCTGAGCCAAAGAAGGCGTCTCCTGAGTGTCTGCATCGGCTCCCTCTGGGTCCAAGGCTCTCACTCTCCCTGGAGGAGGGTGACTTCACCTTAGGACAACAGGACTCTCTCTGTTAAGTAAAAGCCAGATCATATCAGTTGTAGTTCTCCCTAGAAGCTTTCAATGACCAAAACTGATCACATTTTTAATGAAAGGAGGCTTCTGTCTTGTAAAATGTCTTATACGACGTCAATATTCTTATTGACAATAGCCCGTCATCCACAGGCCTTTAAGAGATGAGCAGACCTAATGAATACTTATTATTCAATATTTTCCAACCTCATTCCATCTCCTCATCCCTTCCTTATCTTATTGATAAACCAAAAGTGGATTGGCTCATTGACTTAAAGCAAAGACACACTCACTCTATAAAGCAGAGTAGAATATGAAGCCCAATTTCATAAGCTTAAAATTATGTTTAGTAATTATGTTTCAATAGTCCATCTTAATTCTAAATTATCCAGCCATTTAAGAATTATCCAAAAATAACTCAATTTCATGTTAGTATAAGGGCTTAAACTGCCTAAGGGTTGTGAAAATGATATTTAAAATGATGCACTCTAAAACATGATTGCTGCTGCAAAAATTTGGGGGGTCATGATTTAATTCAGATGAACACAATTTTGCATTATTCACAATTTTAAACAGTATGTGAGAGTGATGTTAGCTTATTTGTTCAGGAAATCGATGTAAGAAGGCCAAGAAGTTTTCCTTTACTTTTTTTTTTTTTTTGAAAAAAACAAATTAAATTTTATAGCCAGGGATGTAGCTCACAAGTGCAAGATCATGAGTTCAATTCCTAGTACTAAAAAATAAAATAAATTCCATATACTTACTTAATACTACATAGTGGATAATTCAAAGACATATAGCTTATCATTGATTTTTAAAGTAAAAGTTATTAAATCAGTCTAATCTGTCCAAATATTCATCCTAATTATGGAAACAGTCTTATTCAAAATGAGGTAGACTTTATGTAAGGACTTCTTCCCCTAAAAATCTAGCATACTTTAATTACAAGTTTAGTTTCTTTATTTTTGTGAATTCAGAAAATACTCTGTTTTTATAACTACTTATTAATCTCAGTAAACCAATCAGAACATAGGAGGACTACCAGAAGCAAAGGCCAACATGTGGGCTTTCCTCTTAGCCCTTTAATATTCCGTAGTTTTGGTGTCTTGGTCTTGGTTGTCAAAGTACACCAGTCTTAAAGTAGAGTAATAAATTTTGTCCTATTGTGATTGTTCCTAGATCTTGGGAGTACATGTCAAATATCCCGTCTGTTTGGTAGAGAATTAATTGCCAGACACCTTAAGATACAGTGTGTAATATCTGTCAGGAGTCACAGTTCTGTGGAATGTTATCAAACCATAGTTACCAAGTCCTCCAAGGAAAATGTAAAATAAAGAGAAGAGCAAAACAAATCCAGTCAGCATAATAATCTGAGGAACATAATTCCTAAGTCTAGTTTCACCAGTATTAGAGCCCTTTCAGGTACATGTATTTGCTGCAGACAGATTTTTCTGTCAAATCACTCTAGAAAGCTCCATATGTAGGCAGATCTCCTTATCTGGACACGAGGAACACAACCTGAAAATGTCTGTCCTGCAAACAATGTTCCTTGGTGGGGGGAGATCAGCACATCCAGGTGTTTTTCTCGAGCTCTGTACTTCAGGTGGCTTGTCCACTGAGGGAATACAAATGCATTTAGCATGCAAAGAGGTCAGAGATAACTAGCACTACAGTTTATACCAACCCCCTCCCTCAAAGCCTCAAGGGTGGGGTTGGGGGGTCGATTAGATCCTGGGAATGTGACACTCATCAGCGACTAGCCTCCTGATGAGCTCATAGCAAAAGGCGATACTGACAGGAAGTAGTCCCTGGGGGGAGGGGTCTATCCTCCTCCTTCCTCCTTTGATCTCTCTCTGCTTCCTACCTCTGAACCATGATCTCTTTCTCCTCTGTGATGCCCCTTGCTACACTGCCCTGTCTTGGAGCTTCAATATTGAAACCTCTACACACTGTGAACCAAAGTAAGCCTTCCCTCCTCTAAGTTGTGGGTGTTGGGTATGGAGTCTTAGCAACAAGAAGGTAAGACACAGTTGCATACAAAGTTTTACGTATCAACCTAGCTTGTTCCTATTTTTAGAATCTGTGACTCAGTGATATGGCTATAACCATAGGATTTTTATATTCAACAGACCTACAAAGTTAAATAGAACTGATCCAAAAATCAGAGAATGGCTTTCTGTCTCGTAAGTCCTCAGCCCCTTCTTGAAATTTTATTATTAAGACAGAGTCTAACTGGGTGGCCAGGCTGGCCTTGAACTTGTGATCTTCCTGCCCAGCCCCCTCAGTAGCTGGGATGCCTGGTGTGTAGCTTAAAGGTGTTTTCTTGACCTAGATTCAGCTTTAGGGTCCCCTGATTTCCTACCACGGTGCACTCTCCAGGACATGCACCTCAGTTTCAGGATCCCAGGGAGATGGATCAGCCTGGTGCATACTTTTATTCCAGGTCAGAAGTCCTGGCCAGCCGCTGGGCAGTCTGTGTAGATCTGTTTCTTTTTCCTGATCTTACTGACTATCCCTGGGGGGCCACAGTGGCCATGAGTGGAGACTGTCCTTTAAATCAGAGCTGAACAGTGCAGTCCTCCTGTGCAATAGGCACATCTTTAGTACATCGTCACAGGGCTCCATCCCATGCTGAAGGAGCCAGGAAGACCTAGAAGTCAGGTGTTCAGACGTCACGGTTTCCAAGCTCAGACACGAGGAACCCCGGGAGCGGCTAACATTGAACACGGTCCTCTCTGCTTCCTGTGTGTACTTCTCCAATATCTTAAACATGTTTTCTGATTTCTTCCCTGTTCCAAACTCCGTTCCAAGCCTTTCTTTTGGAAAACACCTAAGCTATCTCTCAGGCACTTATGCTTATTATTTTCATAAAGAAACTGTGTTAACCTGTTAAATCATAACTACAGTGATGGATTATAATCAACCTCTCGGGTGTGTGTGTGTGTGTGTGTGTGTGTGTGTGTGTGTGTGTGTGTGTGTATTCAGAGATAATGAAGATACTCTTGAATGTGTCTGGGAAGCACTTGCCCATCTTCTAGCTCATCTGCAGAGCAGTGATACGGTGGAGGGATGCAATCAAACCACGCTGTCAGATCAAATCTTACGGTAATAAACCATCGGGAACATGACTGTACAGAGACCATGCATTTTTTAATTCCTTGCAACATAGTCACAGTTTAGAGATTACTGACACAGAAAGGATATTTAAAATGCAACTTGCCTCTCCTATTTTATTACCCTCATTTATTTTATGTGTTTTTATAAGCTTGGGTGATTTGTGACTCTTGTTTGTAGTGAGTAAAATCCGTTGCTGCCTTGGTGATTATGCTGGCTAAATGGCGAGGGATGCAGGCGTGATCTTCCCGGTGCTTCTCTGAATCGTCCCGGTGATCTTCTCAGTGCCTTTCTGAATCATCCTGGGACTTGTATGAGTGACCGCAGAATAGCCTTCAGTGCTGTGCTCAGAGCATAGCAAGAAAGAGAAAAACAAAAAGACGTGTGTTTTGAAATCCTTCTTAGGCTCTTCTGATACACTGAGATGGTTTCTTATCGAGAACGTTTGTTTGTGTTTGGAAGAAAGGCAGATAAATTAGTTGTGAAGCTTCAGGGAAGTTTCTATGGAATCCTGCAGCAACTCCCCCACAGTTTCAAAAAGCAATTCCACAACCTTATTAACCAAATGACTAATAGAAGAAAGTTTAAATGGTAGCTATTAAATTTTAAAAATCAAGAGTTATAGTCTCATCTCTGCTCCCAGGAAAACATATTGGTAAATGCATTTATTTTTGTCTTTAAGAAATATTAGCTTTCTCAGTGGAAAAAGCAAGATAATTATGAGTCCTTCCAGGTCTTATAAGAATTCTTGTTCACACACGCACACACACACACACACACACACACACACACACACACAAAAGTTCAGTTATTTTTTACACTCTGTGTCCATCTTCTATACAGAATTAAACTGCCCACTGAGCTTCTGGAACAGATGAGATCACACGATAAGATTCCACTCTTTGACAATCACCTCCTCTATGACATTCCTTGATTTTTCATCTCTTGTTCGTGGTATCAGAAAGTGATGAAATCCTCCTGAATACTGTTGATTTATAAGTCTACCTCCCAACATTTCCAAGTCTGAGTAACAGGTTCATGTCTCTGTTATTTGAAGAGTGAGCTTTCCCAGGAGGATGGCAACAGAACTCCGGGTGTGCAGCTCGACCTTGAGGAAGGAGCAGGTGATCAATTGCAAACAAGGCTGCACAGACGGCCGCACGGTCTCAGGCTGTGAGCGCAGACCGGAAGTGACAAAGAGGATTAAGGGTGCTTTAATCTGTGGAGCTTTCTTCGAACTTTCTGCGGTTATTCAGTATCCCTTCCCTTACAGTGGACATCGAGTCCAGTCTGAGTGCTCAGAACAGTTCCCACAGGAGGCAACGAGTGTGGACACACTCATGCACAGGGGAGCGTTTGAGCAGTGTTGGCCTGTGGCAGCACTGGGATACAACTGGGAAGACACAGGTACTGATTCGAACGAGGCTTAGTTCCTTCTAGCTTAATCATAAAATATTTTCTCATGTACTTCACTTCCTTTCTCAAGGCTCCAGGGAGAAAGTCCCTAAGATAACACTCTACAATCAGAGCAGCAGTCAGTCAGGTCTGCGTGCTCTGTGTCCAGAATCTGATGGCAAGTTGGTTCAGCAGAAGAGCTTTATTGGATTAAATCACAGGCCTTCCACCATGACTTCCTGCTCAAGCCCACTATCTCTGGTTCACAGCTGTATGTTCAGGACCAGTGAGAAGGTTAGAAATTCAGAAAATATTTGTGCAACAAGTGAGCTTTTAAAGGTTTGTAAATATTTCCTGCAAACTGTAATGCATGCTTGACACAGAGAAGACACTTGGTCATGGTGCCTGCGTATTCGACCAGTGTTTGCAATGGTCGCACTGTGTGGACAATGCTCCTACACACGGAGCACATGGCGGCCTTGAGCACTGACCTCTCCTCCTCACCAGCCTGGGGCTCTGCTGGCGAATGATGGCTCAGGTCCACAGAGCTCGACCATAAAGACAGGCCCGGGAGCCTACCTACAGTAAATAAAATTTGTAACGGTGCAGGAGGAAGCTTGTTAGCAGCTTTGCTGTCTTGTTCTTCACACTAGACTAAGTCCAAATCAAGGCAACCCAAACTGTTAGGAAGCCCTAAGCTTGGCTGCAGTTTACCGACCATGTAGCTTGCCAGCCTGACCAAGGGGCAATGACCTAATTCTGTTAGAACAGAAATCTGATGAGATTACCCATTAGGAGGCCATTCGGAGGCTTCGCTTTGAAAACAGAAAAGCACTTTCTGTCGTTGAGAATCATGGCTGTCTTGAGTCTGACTTTGAGATATACACGCAAAATAGCCCTTAAATTCTTTAAAGAAATACAATTTATGCATTACTAGATAAATAGCTTTGCATATTTGGTCCCTATTTTCATATATATTGTCACTCAAACAATGAATTGTGACAATCAATATAAATTTATCTTATTGACTGGAAGATCATGTTCTTGAAGGCTGCTAGCCCACTAGCTAGCTAGCCACGCGTCAGTTCCAGATTAACACAAGAATCTCCTCCCAAGGAAACTTCCTCTTGGTACAGCTAGAAGATAGGAGCTACCCTGTAATTTAAACAGGGGAGTTGTAATTCAATAATCCCGAAGCCGAGGAGCCTGAGCGATCAAGTCCTGTGAATATGTGGCTGCCCATTAACCTTTCTGCAAAGGGTCTCGTTGACTGTGTCCACATTTTCTTATTTAACTTCATACCCGACACATGGCAGGAACTCAATATACATCTGTGAAATGAATGATTCTGACCTTCAAGATTTTAAAACAGGACACAGAAAACACAGAGCTTTGTCATCGATATTCTCCTCCGTTTTATTTTTGGAGCAGTGGACAGACCCTAACCTGGCTCTGGCTGGCGAGCTTCAGAGAGCTCCACAGGCACCAGCTTAGAGACACTGAAAGCACTGAGGCTGTAGGCTTAACTCAATTTTCCAGGATGAGATCTATCTGAACTCATGTTTATTTAATAAACGTCCTATGATAATACTTCTTCTGGAAGCCTTCTTCCTGTTTCTTTATCCTTCGTACACAGATGTATCAGCAAACTCCATTGGCCCTTTTTCCTGTTGTGTGAATCAGCAACTACAGGCCACCACGTGGGGAGCGGAAGAAGGAACAGGAAAAACCATCATTTCTCACCCCCCTCATGCAGTGAGTACAGTTTTCTGGTCTCTATGATCAAATATTACAATTGAAACCTGTCTGTGCAAACATTAGAGAAAGAGGCAGACAAATAGCAGCATATGGTTACGTGGTTAAGAGCAGGTGTGAGGTTTAAGTGGAACCAATTAAAACGAGCCAACTAGAAATAAAATTGTTATTTTCTACTTTCAAATGGGAATCACCTTTCAACAATATTTCTGACTAGTGTTCAACCCAAAGAATATTATTAGAACACAAAACAGTATCAGATAGGAAAACAGACCTAGTTTCATGGCGGTGAAAATTTGCATTTGGAATTATTGAATTTTTTTTTTTGAGACAGGGTCTTGCTTTGTAATTCAGGCTGGCCTTGAGCTCACCACGTAGCTCAGGTGAACCTGGAACTCACAGCAATCTTCCTGCCTCTGCCTCCAGAGTGCTGGGATTACAGGTGTGAGTCACCATCCCCAGCATTGTTGTATGTGGTCACCTGGATTGAACTAGCTTGCAAGGCAGACACGAGAACCACTGAGCTAAATCCCCAGCCAAGAATTATTGAATTTTTGTACAAAGTGAGCCAGAGGAGAAAAAATCATGAAATTACTTCTAAATCCCATTGTCTGTAAAGCCACCACTAGATCAGCACTGTAGACCTTGCACAGGTAGGTATCTCTTCTATCTATTCTTTCTTTCATCTCAACACATGGCGTTAAAAGAGTAACACACAATAGTGAGACCTTTTCCTTTGCCCCCCTTTCCTCTGTGTTTTTGTCATAAAATGTTCTGTTGAACAAGTCAGCACTGTATGCTGTTCCTGTCCAGTGTATGAGTGTTCTGTTCAAACATTGTAACTGTTGGTGCATGCTGCACTTTGACCTCCGGTTTCCACAACGTTCTGCTAACTCCATCCCAAGAGGCTCCTGCTTCTAGGTAGGTCTCTGCCCTAAAGGTTCCTCTTAACTTCCTCACCCCAACTGCATGTAAACTCACTCTCGCGGCAGCTTGGGGCTCAGAATGCAGAGTGCTTAAACTCCTGCGAGCCAGTGGCTCACAAAGCTCGGGTTTTCTCCACCTCCCAAGGGGCTTTCAGATTCCGGTGTCTGCATATGGCTGTAGCTGTGACCCAAAGCTGTCACGCTGTGCTGGCCCCCTTCCCCCAACAACAGCATGACAGAAGTCGTACTGCCCTGAGTCAGAAAGTCTGCACGTACTTGGCCAAGCCCCTCACTCCTGCCACGCAGTTTCGTCCTCTTTGCTAGGATCTGAGTCCAATTTGTTCCCCCAAAGCTCACCTGCCGGCAGCTCGGTCCAGGTGTGGTGACGATGCCAGGGGTGGTGACACCCTTGAGGAACGAGGCCAAGGAGAAGGTAATTCTCAGGAATGGATAATGCTTTGCTCAGCGAGCTGCCTGGACCCTGCAGAAGTGAGTCCGTTTTCCAGGAAGGGTTGCACCAAGAGAATGAGGCTGGCCTCCCTGGCTCTCGCCTCCTGTCTGGCCAAGCGTAGGAGACCTTCGCCAGAATGGATCAGACCCAGAGCCAGCACGTGGACCCAAAGAATGCTGAGCTTATAAAACTCCTTTCTATATAAGGCACTCAACATCAGGTATTCCGTCAGAACAACAGAATATGGATAAATTTTTTTTTATAAAATATGGACAGTAAGACCTACCCACTTGACAGATTAAGAAAGTAAGAGACAACCAGATTAACAACATGCACAAGGTAACCAAAGGGGCTAGCGAAGGTGGGAACTGGAACATAGGTTTGCTGTCTGTTCTGTGCTTGCTCCCAGGATATTCCAAGTAGTCACTCTTGCTTTATATATGAATATATAAATGACTTCAGAAAAATGGTTCCTGGGGCCGGGGATACAGCTCAGTGGTTCTGGCGCCTGTCTTGCAAGCGCAAGGACCCGGGTTTGATCCCCATAACCACATACCTATACTGGGCGTGGAGACTCACGCCCAGCAGCAACCAGCACCACATACCACAGTGCCGGGCGTGGTGGCTCACGCCTGTAATCCCAGCACTCGGGAGGCAGAGGCAGGAGGATTGCTGTGATGTGAGTTTGAGGCTGAGCTCAGGGCAAGCCTGAACCACAAAGTGAGACCTTGTCTCAAAAAAAAAGAAAAGAAAAATGGTTCCTATATTCTGTGAGAGCTTTTTGAATAATTACATCAATGTTTAATAGATGATACAGCCTCATTATAGACAACACAGGCAGTTTTTCAAGTACATAATAAATTGTTTGACCCATAGCACCTGCCATGGGGAATGAATAAGACAGCACCTCTCATGAATATGTACAGGAACAGACAGAAGAGGGAAACTATTTTTTGGTCTGTTAGCACATTACCCAAAGGCCTAAGACCAAACCAATATTCTATATTTTATGAAATAACAGAAATACTGCCAGATGCTTGTCCTGAGTGTTTCTAGCTTCACCCTGGGAATTATCTTTCTGATGCTGTTGTTATTCT